>AYEL01084814.1:0-114493 GCA_000484575.1 Olivierus martensii
AAGATATCAATTAAAATTTTCATATAAACCATTTTTTATTTGATAAAAAACATTTTGTCATATTTCACTATACCACCCCTCACATTTCACAAGGGGAGGACACAACCTCCATCCCCCTTGCCTGTATGTTAAAGCCGATTTCGATCGGCTTTAGCATACAGGTTTAGCATAGGCCATCGAAAAGTGACTTGTGTAAAAGGATTTAAGTCAGTATGCCTTCGTTTTTAAAAAAATCGAGGTTCAAATGTCATGAAGCCGGACCGCGCCGCTTATATACCTAAAAAATTAGATGTCTTTCAAATGAAAGTGGCAGTGTAGTGGTTATGTCGCTTACCTGCGGAACTGAATGTTGTGAGTTCGCGGCACGCTTACGTATTTTTTTTTTTCAAGTGAAGAAATTAAAATATTACCAGCAATAAAACTTCAGATAAAATCAAGTTTCTTTTTGTCATAATCACGTATAGGATAGCAACAATTCGACCAGTTGCTACTACCCCATACGTAAAGAGGCTCAAAGCCTCTTTATGTATGGGGGTAGAGATATCACCCTTCGCATAGTGAATTACGGCAATTAGATAGTGAGAGAGATAAAGCGAGAAAGGATCGAATAATAATTGAAAAATGATTATGCCAAATTGTAACTATGACAAAACAAAAATTACTCTTATCTGAAGATTTATTGTTAATAATATTTCAATTTATTCTCTCGAAAAAACAAGGTACGCAAGCGAGACTCGAACTTACAACATTCAGCTCCGGCAGGAAGCACTTTAGCCACTACACCGCGGCTTTTTTTTTGTTTTTTTATTTTTTTATTTTTTTTTTCCATTAAATAAACTTTATTTATCAAACATTAGAAAACAATTAACAATAACCGACAATAAAAATTATAAAAATAGTTTTATCTTATAAATACAATACTACATATTTATGCAAATAATATTTAAAATATGATTATATAAAAATGATGATTATAAAAATAGTATCGTAAGTAATTTTGTAATATAGGTATAATAAAAACATCGATTTAAAATTTTCGCTTTAATATCTTAAATTTTACATAGAGTATAGTACTGTATATCAGTTTCATTTCTTAAATTTTAGATATTTATTATTATATTTTAATATACAGTTAAACCCCGATAAGACGCCACCATTCGTTTGGGGACAATTTTGGCGGCTAATCGGGGTTGGCGATTTATCGAAAACACGTGTAGTATAGAAATGAAAATGAATTCCGAATTTATTAAGTTTAATAAAATAGGGTAAATCCGAAAGTAATGGCGTACCTTTTTTTGTTTATTGTTATAATTATTAATATTCATAATCAATAACTTTTCTCATTCAAAATAGCTTACATACAACTATATGCAAAAAGTAATTTCAAAAATTAGTTAATCAAAATGAAAAAATGTAACAAAATAAATAACTTTTAAAAAGTTGGAAGAAAACCATCTCACCCAACATAGCTGGGTGAGATGATTTTCTCCAACTTTTTCATTTTGCTTAACTAATTTTTGACATTACTTTTTGCATATGATTCCATGTAAGCTATTTTGAATGATAAAAGTTTTTGATTATGATTATTAATAATTTTATTAGTAAACAAAAAATAGGTGCGCCATCTCTCACGGTTTTATTCTAATTTGAATTCTTAATTATCTTAGATAAAGCACATCAGTGTCTGCTCTGTTCAAACAAATGAATGGCAGTTATTGTATGCCATAATCATTACCACAATATCATCTTGGCTCCAGAATGTGAATATACTTAGCTGCGCCGTCTCTCCCGCCACACCATCTCTCCCGGATTTACCCTACATTACATTTATATTTTGCATCAAAACTTAACATTTCTAAAAAATTGTATACTTTACAGTATAGTATATGTGCAGTACTATATAGAAAACATGTCTATCTGCTGTTCTGATCCTCTACTTTGAGTTCTCTGTAAAAAACAATGTCTTACTTTACAGTATCCTTATTTGTTCGGTACGCAATAAACGATGGAAACGATCTGATTCTTACGATCTTAAATTTTCTACAATGTAGGTGTGAACCAGGCTTAAAGATACCGTTAGCTCCATCTCTTCCACCCGCTGGTTACAAATGAATCCAGAGAGCTTTTAATACTGTATATATAGTATAGTACTTAGAATAAACATAAGTAAAACTAAGATACAATAATTTTGCTGATCAACAGAAGATAAAACTAGATAACATAGTTCTAGAGGAAGTCAGTGGCTATATTTACCTTGGACAACTGCTCACTCTAGATGATGACCTTATGCCAGAAATAAACAGGAGAATTAAATTAGCTTGGAGTGCTTTTGGTAGAAACAACTCAATTTTAAAAGGAAAAATGCCACTTTGCTTGAAAAGAAAAATATTTGATCAGTGTATTCAGCCAGTTTTAACTTATGGATCAGAAAATTGAACACTAACGAAAAGAGCTATTCAAAGACTGCAAACAACACAAAGGAGTATGGAAATATGCTTGCTGGGAATAACTAGAAGAGACAGAAAACGTAATACTTGGGTAAGGAGTCAAACAAAAGTTATAGATGTAATCCAAAAGATAAAAAAGCAGAAGTGGACATGGGCTGGACATATAATAAGAATAAATGATAATAGATGGACAACTAAAGTACTTCACTGGATACCAAGGGATAAAAAACGACCAAGAAAGAGACCATATTACAGATGGAGAGATGAGATTGTTAATTTTACATCAAAGTGTTGGATCAGAGAGGCTGTAGACAGGAAGAACTGGAAATTGCTTGAAGAGATCTTCATCTTGTAGTAGATTGATAACGGTTGATTATGATGATGATGATGATATAGTACTGATGAACTTCGGTATATAAGTCACCTTATATGTCCTTGGCGGATTAATGAGGACAAATCTAAATGGAACGTTTGTTTAGACGTTTCTACTTACGGATGCGGATGGCGTCTTATCGGAGTTTGTCTATTCCATTAACATAGGGAAGATTCGTTCCGCCAAATTTCTTGGCAGTCAGCGAGGGTGACGGCTTAACGGGGGCGTCTTATCGGGGTTTGACTGTAGTTTGAAATCATATTCTCCTAATTTTCTTTGTTATTTAATATGTGTGCAGATTTATCTGCAAACATTACACAATGGACTCTCGATTTTACGAACTCGTACTGACCCCCAGAAAAAGTTCGTAAATGGGAATTGCATTAATTAACATTAGGGACTTTTTTGGGACCAACTAAATAGTTCTTATAAACGTGTAGTTCGTAAATTGGAAGTTCGTAAAAATGCGAATCCGCTGTATATATATATATATAGTATGTAATGTTTGCAGATAAACTTTAATATATATACTGTATATATTTATACATATATCTCTTAATATGAAGAAAATTAGGAAACTGTATGATTTCGTAATAAATTCAAATTATTCAAAGCAGCACAATTGAATCTATAAGTTTTCAATTTTCAAAGTAGTTTCAGAAAAGCGAATATATAAATATTATATTATATAGCAACATTATTTTTTCTTTCTTTCTCTAAATATAATAACTAATAAATATCAACAATCAAATTTTGAAGTCTAAGTACTGTATTATATAATTTCGTTAAAGATAAACTGAGATAGATTACACTGATTATTAGAAATATGAACTTGTTTACTTTAACACGCATTAAATATAATGGACGGATGGCATTATTTTCTATTATTAGAATATCAAAATTAATAGTAATAATTCATTACAAACAGAATTTACCTTAATTAAAATCACGAAATTATTAGGGTGAGTCAATCCAATTTGAAAATTTTTATCAAAATTGATAAATGTACGAAAATAGAAAGGTATTAAGATTTTAATTAGGTAATTAGGTATAATAATTAGGTATTAAGATTCTGATCGAAAATTTCCTTTAATTTTATTTATTATTTTTAAAAATGTTTATTGTAATAATAATATACAGTATATCTATTAATCAAAATTATCTTATAATTTGAAATAAAAAAAATTCGAAAATTCTAACTGATAAAAGAATTTTAATTGCCGGTAAATGATGAACAGTTTAGATAAAGACCAAGGTCTTATATTATGGCGAGAGATAAGCGAAAGGTCAAATTACGTGGGAAAAACTGTATGTAAAACATATCAGTTGATTCAGTAGAAAAATTTTCCACCAAAATTTTGATTAACAATAAATTATTAAATTTAATAGAGATGATGACCTGTTACGACAATCACTCTGAATTTGGATCTACAAAACTGATAAATGGCGGCAGGATGGCCGAGTGGTAACGCTGTCGACGTGCCATGCAGAAGGACTCGAGTTCGCGGCCCTGATCTGGTATTTCTGTAAAGTATCTTGGTATTTTTCGAGTGTTGGGCCCGGCTAGGCAATTCTCACCCTTCACCATAAGGCCCCCTCCACGAGTGTGGGTGCAGCGCGTGATTGGAACTGGCTCTGCCCCTTAGCACTCTCATTGACTAGAAAGGGGCGTAAAATATGCAAAAAACTGATAAATTGACGTATTATCCCCGTAAATCTGTACGAAAGTTTCAAGCTATTAAGGAGGAGAATCACATTTCTTTCGGGCCATTAAATTTTGTCAAAAACATTAGGGAAAGAAATACAGTGGTACCTCGGTATATGTCCTTAATCCGTTCCAGATCCTTGGACTTATACCAAACTGAATGTATACCAATGGAACATGAATTTTTCCCATAAAAATGAAGGGAAAATGATTAATCTGTTCCCATGAAAAAAATCTTATTGTAATTGGCATATTATACATTAATGGGGTTGTGTAAACAGTACATATAGTACACACACATATTGTATACACATAGTAACAGTACATATTGTATACAGCAGATGAAATAAATGAAAATTTAATTTCACTATCTTGCTGAGAAGAGTCGAGTGCCTACTAGGATGGTGCTGAGAAGAGAAAAAGAGATGTTATTGTTAGGAAGGACAGTCCACTTCCAATAAACTTCAGGAATCTGAAATTCAGCTTTTTTCCCATCTTTCTATTTTCTGTCTCTTTTCCTTACTTGGACCTTGTTGACACTCACAAAGTTTGACTTTTACTAAAAATCCATCCAATGAACTTTACTTCTGCCTTTTCCTCAGGATGTTTCGGAAATACGGCGTTGTCTGGTCATTCCAGACAATGCTATTACGACTTGTTATAATTTTTATATAAGGAATGTGTTTTTTAAGAGAACACACAACAGACTCATACATCTTCTAGCACGCGAGTCGATTGATTGTCGAAAGGTCGTATACCAAGCAAATTTTTTCGCATCCAAACAGGACGTATACCAAGTTGGACTTATTCCAAAGCGGACGTATACCGAGGTACCACCAAACAATACACTAATAAAATGACAATAAAATCAAAAAATTTCTGAAAGAAATTTTAAAGTTACAAAAATAATTTTTATTAGATATATATTTGAAGACTAGAGCGCATTATCTATATGATATTTAATCTATATGATATCTATATGATATTATCTATATATTTGAAGATTAGAGCGCATTATCTATATGATTTTAATTATAATATTTTAATGTTAAAATATCATATAGATAATGCGCTCTAGTCTTCAAATATATATCTAATAAAAATTATTTTTGTAACTTTAAAATTTCTTTAACTTTTTTCTTTAAATTTCTTTAAATTTTAACTTTAAACTTTAAAACTTTAAACTCTAAACTTTTCTTTAACTTTAAATTTTAGCTTTAAACTTTAAAATTTTAACTTTAAATTAAAATTTCTTAACATTTTAATAAGAAATGAAAATGTTTTGCTTCATATTATCATTCATGGGAGAGTAAAATAGTTGTAAAATAGAAATACCTAATTCTTGTTCTTTTGCCGTCGAAATTCTGCATATTATGTTGCATTTACATGCACTTTAGGCTTTATATAAAATGTTTACACGTTTTGATCCTTTGCGTTCAAAATAAGAATTAAATATGTCTACGTTTCCTCAATCATCACAATAATTCTATAATATATTATGTGACTGTAAGTAATATTTCTACCATCTAAATTCTAAAGTAACATATCTCGATATTATCCTTGAGAACGAAATCTATGGGATACATTCGTAATAATACTGAAATTAACGAAAGTAAAACTGTTCATATATTTTGAAGTAATATTTTGCGTAAATATATTAACAATTTTAAATGAAATGCTGATATATTATAAAGACACCTCTAGAATCTGTCTGTTTTGCGTAGGTTCCCAAATCATTTTATCTATCGGGACCAAACTTTGAAAGATGACTTCCGATGACCTACGGGTAACATAGGATACCCAAAATAAAATTCGTCCCATGTGATGGGGCACATTAGACCGTTCTTTCTGGTCTCCAAATTATGGTGATCCCTTTAGGAAGTCGGCCGGATTGGCTGGGTGGAAACGCTACTATTTTCCACTCTGGAGTGTCATGTTTCCATAGATTTTCCATTCTGGTCTTAAGTCCCAGAATGTAAAATCTATGGAAACATGAGTTCGGTTGTCATGGAAATGTGTTTCAGAAGCATGGAAAAAATTTTAAATCTCCTTGAAATTGTTTATCATAGATGGCAAGCGCGGTCATTCGATCTCCGTCCTCTATAATTTAGCTGATTCCTCCTTAGGGATGGGCATTCAGAATGGAAAATGGCATCATCTATTGACAGAAAAAGGATCCCTTTAGAAATACATATTAAATTTTCAGAAGTACATATTTTTTGTTTTTTCCCGTAAATTTCGACATAATGCATGCGTGATATTGTATAGAATGAATCTATTTTATTTTATTTATAAAAGAATGCGGATGATTTTCCTTTATTGATAAATGGGTGAACTATTAAAGACTTTGGAGACTGTATCTCTAGAAATCCAAAATTTATAGAAAATGACATGTGCTTAAGAATATTATTCAGTTTGAAGAAATTTACTTATATAGATCCAATAAAGAATTCAGTACAATACAATAAAAATGATCGAAATTGATTCACTGTTATCGATGTATTAACTATCCGAATTTGATAAGTTTTGAATTTTAATAAAAAATATTTATTAAAATCGAATAATGGAAAGTATTAGATAATGGATAGCCATATCTTTTAACTGATAAGAATATTTTATAGTAATACAGTCTGACCCGTTAACACGCTGTAGTCGGGGTCCATGTAAAATACAGATCTCTTCTTTCTTCTTTTATCGTGTATTTGGATGAAATGTATGCTATGCTTATTATGAATTACAATCAGTGTATGCGTTTAAGGCATTGTTTGATTGTAACAGTAAAGAATTAAAGAATGGTTACTAAACCGCTAGTTAAGTGAACCGCGAGTTAACATTTATTAATATAAATTGAGCGATAAGTTCCAACATTGATATGAATTTTCTGTGTGATTTGACCAATAGAAAATGTTGAAGGTGCAGCTAATCTCACTGATCACGAGATTTAATGACGATGTCTAGGAGTGATATCACAAGCTATTGCTTATCAAGGTAGCTACGGTAAAACCGCATGTTCTCCTTAGTAATCTCCCTGATTGGAAAGGGGGCATAAAATATGCAAAAAAAAAAAAAAAAATCAGTAGTATAAATAGGTACAATCAGTGTATGCGTTTAACATTTATTAATATAAATTGAGCGATAAGTTCCAACATTGATATGAATTTTCTGTGTGATTTGACCAATAGAAAATGTTGAAGGTGCAGCTAATCTCACTGATCACGAGATTTAATGACGATGTCTAGGAGTGATATCACAAGCTATTGCTTATCAAGGTAGCTACGGTAAAACCGCATGTTCTCCTTAGTAATCTCCCTGATTGGAAAGGGGGCATAAAATATGCAAAAAAAAAAAAAAACGCATGTTAAGCAGACTCGCATATTACTGAACCGCGTATTAACGGGATCCGACTGTATTAATAATCAATGTGAATGGATCCATTAAACTCGAATTTTTATATCAAACTTCTTACGGATATATTTAAATTATAAACTGTAAAATATTCATGATATAATTAATATTTATTTGTATGTTACTGGAACTGTTATATATCCTATCGAAAGATAACATTATCAATAGATAGATAATAATAGATATTAATTACTCTTTGAACTAACGTTTTAATTTCCTGATGAGTTGTAGATATGTTCTTAAGTATATTATTCGATTTGAAGAAATTTACTTATGTGAATCGAGTTAAGGATTAAGTACTATATAATAAAAATGATCGAAATTGTTTCACTATTATTGATGTACTAACCATCCAAAGTTTCGAATTTTAATAAAAGTATTTATTAAATTGAATAATAGAAAATATTAGATAATGGATAGCGATATTTTTTAACTGTTAAGAATATTTTATAGTTGGCGGAGAAAGCTGATAAGACATTTCCATGAACAACTCATACCCTGGCCAGTCCCAGCTGGGCCCGGACCCCTCCAGAAAAACAGGAGGTGTGGGACCCGTATTTGAACCCGGATCCGCCAGGATAGCAAGCCACAGCTTTACCACGCGTCCATCCGGCCGACTGCCCGTGGTTGGAATTGGCCCCCCGCCCCTTAGTAATCTCCCTGATTGGAAAGGGGCGTAAAATTAAGTATTGCAATAGTTGGTTTTTATTTTATCGAAATTTAAATATTTATTACATTATTAAATCAATTTGATATATCTTTTAACCAGTGGATAATTTGTCAAGTTACCATTATACAATCTCCTGAAACTTTTTAAGATTCTAACGTCCTTTTTTAAATCATTTCGCTATCGTGCAGAGCAACTTATTACACTAGCTAACTTCGAAAAAGAACCATTTTCTATCATCTAATCCACTATTATTTCCCCCTCTTTGCGGCTTTAAGGTCGCTTTCTATCCGATAGGTTTTTGTGCCTAATAACTACTATTAATAAATTCAAAGAATTTACTAATATTAATTAAAATCAAAATCAAATTTAATTGTTCTATAATTCTTTTTATTTTTCTAAATTATTCAAGAAAAGTTAAAACGAAATATTGAATTTAGTTAACAATTGAAGAGTGTGAGACAAAATACGATCAGTCCGTTTGTGTTAATTTTCAGGAGAAGCAAAATATGAATTGAGAAAGTATTTCATACGTGAATGATTATCTACTATAGATATCGTTGTTTTAATTCATATACATGCACTTCTCAGTAGAATCTTGAAATAAATCACCTTTAGTTTTTAAATACACATGACTAAATATAATGGCTTTAATTAAAACTTGCAAAGCCCAAGGACTGAACGAGCTTTCAATTACACCCATTCTTCATTAGAGGAAAAACTAGATTATTTTAAGTATTAAAATAGTAAAAAGTAATATTTGAACTTCCCCAGGAGAACAATGTACTCATGGGGAAGTTCAAATATTACTTTTATTTCTTCAAAGGGAAGTTCTGGGGCCTTCCCAATGAGTACATTACGTAATATTTGAACTTCCCCAGGAGAACAATGTACTCATGGGGAAATTCAAATATTACTTTTATTTCTTCAAAGGGAAGTTCTGGGGCCTTCCCAATGAGTACATTATACTCATGGGGAAAGCCCGAGAATACGTATTTAACCATTCCAAATTAGGAACTACTAAAATTCAGAAAAATAACTTTCCTTTTAACAATAGATAAAAAGTCCCCCGAAACTTAAATTTTTAATCTTATGATTTCATTTCAAGAGCTTCTAACATGAAAATTAATAACCAATATAACAATTTTTATCTTTAAGAAAAATGATAAAAATTCCCACAACAAATTTATTGTTAGCAGTAATAGCAGTTTGCTTTTACCACCTTACTGGCAGGATTAGGAAAATTATCTTCACATGCGCAAAGACTGAGCAAGTTTTCTTCGTTACCGTTCTCTGGACTGAGCAATTTTTCAAAAGCAAAGCAGGATTCATATGTTCCGTACACAACTATTGCCATGCTTTTGAGAACAAACGGACCTTTAATAAGATAAATCACTTCAATAGGAGTATGTATTTGGAAATGATAAAAATTCCTACAACAAATTTATTGTTAGCAGTAATAGCAGTTTGCTTTTACCACCCTTACTGGTAGGATTAGGAAAATTATCTTCACATGCGCAAAGACTGAGCAAGTTTTCTTCGTTACCGTTATCTGGACTGAGCAATTTTTCAAAAGCAAAGCAGGATTCATGTGTTCCGTACACAACTATTGCCATGGTTTTGAGAACAAACGGACCTTTAATAAGATAAATCACTTCAATAGGAGTATGTATTTGCATCAAATAAAAAAATGATCAAAATGGACTGAACGCGTTTTGAGATCACACTCTTCAATTATTATTTATATTTTCTAAGATTTTAATTGATAATTGATACAGGCGCCGTTCTAGTTACAACATTATTCGTACACAATTTTTGCTCGTAACTCAGATACAGCTGTTATTTTGGTTCCACAAATACTGAGATTACTTTATATACTCTAATATTATAATATATTTCACAACTGGACTAATTAAAAGCTTCTTTTTTCACAGATTTTAATAAAAAGATTTCGAATATACAGCGAGAAATTTTGGCGTAATCGCTGCCATCTTAAAATACTGCCGAAGTATGTTAACCAATTGTGCAATTCTAAATTTTATTGATTGCTAGAGCATTTTGATATAATATTGTTAAAAATTACTGAAGAGTTTTCAAACTTCGTGAAATTTGGAAATGAAATTTTGCGTTCCTAATTACGAATGTTCATAACTAAAGGCTAATTTAAAGCTTCTTATTTCACAGATTTTAATGAAAAGATTCGAATATAAAGCGAGAAAGTTTTGGTGTAATAGCTGCCATCTTAAAATACTGCCGAATATGTTAACAAATTGTATAATTCTGCATTTTATTGATTGCTAGAGCATTTTGATATAATATTGTTAAAAATTATTGAAGAGTTTTGAAAATTCGTGAAATTTGAAAATGAAATTTTGCGTTCCTAATTACGAATGTTCATAACTAAAGGGTCGCATATATTCTTCAAAAAATGAAAAGTTTTTCCTGTAGAAATAATAGAATTACATCGATAAGAAAATCTTGATAAGTTGATATAGAATATCTATAATTTTAAGAATTTAGTAATTAAACTAATTGAAATAATTTTCATTTACATTTTATTTTAAACAGTGATGTAGAAAAAGGAATAAATATCATAAATTCCAGAATAAGGGAAAAAATAAAAAAAGTAGTACCTTGTGATGTATTACAGAAGAAAATCGTTCCGATGGAAATAGGAAAGTTTGATGTTTTGTTTTCTTCAGTATGCTTAGAAACAGCGTGTACTACAGCAGAAATTTATAAATCAGCTATTAAAAAGTTGGAAAAATATATTCTTCCAGGTGGAGGATTAGTGATGGTTGCAGTATTAGACTGTGCATCTTATACAATTCCTAATAACGAGGAAAAACATCCATGCCTAGTGATAAATCCACAACTTGTAAACCAAGCATTGAAAGAGGCAGGATTGAAGAAGAAACATTGTTTTCTAAGAGAGAACAATGAGAATAATCCTGCGGGTGAATATAGTGGCATAATGGTTGTTTCCGCAATAAAGGAAAATATTTTAACTGATTAGGATAAAATGGAAATTTTCAAAAACAAAAATAAAAAATATGTAATGTATATCATATTTTTCATAAGTTATGGATGTTTTTTTAATTGAATTACCTATTCTTTTGCTTAATTTTATTATAAAAATAATAATTATTTTTTCTATAAATTATTAATTCCACTCTACCAAAAATGCTAAATTCACATAATAATTTAAAAAGCAATTATTTTTATAAATAAATAAATTTACTATTAAAATTATTATGAACAAATATTTATGTAAATAGTATATTGTATTCGTATTATGATTTTATCAAATTTATTATTAGTCGATGTAATAAGTTTTAGAATAAATTGAACAAGAAATATTGAAAATCCTACAGAGAGGTTTCTTACTGTAAATTCATGCATGCATCACCAATATATAACAAAAACATAAAAGTACAATAAATATATTTCAACTTAAGTTTGAATTATTTTTTTCTGTTTGTACGTACGTCAACACGATAACGCGATTAATTTTTATCAAATTTGAATGAAATGGCATTGGGATCTGCTAGAATAATATGCTTTAAAACTGATGAAAATCGGTTCGCTTATTATACAGTAAACAAATTCACAGAAGTTCGAAGAAGTCAGGAATAGGTGAAGACCGCCGTTCCACGATGCAGACCTTCGTCCCACAAGGAAATTTCAGTTCCAGAGGGCAAAACGTTAAATAGAAACGAGCCATTAACAGTACCAAAGCCGCTTCATGGCAGAGGTTCTGCAAGATGATGTGAAGAAGTTCGGCCAGTCAGCTGATGAAGTCTGCAAGAAGCTCGGCTGACTAGCTGAGTTTCTTGCTTGCTCACATCCCGATCTTCCTGTAAACACATCTGAGGTAGCTCATGTTATCTCGAGCGTGAAGAAGGAAAAAGGGCAGACTAAGATGGAATCACGCCCAAAATTGTTCAGATCTTGCATCGTGTCGAGTTGGACCTACTCGAGCCTACTAGTGGTACCTACAGCTAGATCAATTCATAGTGCATGGGAAAGGGATCCCGATATGCGTGTTCCACCCTCCGAAGCGAATATGAATAAGGGTTCTGTTCACTTGGAAGGCCTGGCATCGTCGACCTTCCTGCAGGCTGCTGCGTTTACGCCGCGGTTTGCCTGTGTTTTGTGTTCTCCTGTAATGGGAGAACAAATAGCAAATTCGTTCAGCCTCTTTGATTGCTCTCAGTAAGGAAAGCTCGGACTTTTCCGTCCTTTCGGCCTGCTGTAGGCATCTTTACGTCGCAGTAGCGCCTGAGCATGGTGTTCTTGGAACACACAGTAGCAAATCCGTTCAACCTCTTTGTGTTTTCGATTTCTCTGGGGACGGAGACAATAACGGCCGTTACATCGTATTCTCGGCATTGTAAAGGTCAGTTCGGCGACACAGTGCAAGAGATACGGATGCAGTGGACATAGCCTCAGGCCTGGCAAGCCTGTGCGTGTTTACTATATTCGTGCTTCGTACATCCTGGTGGACCAAGTAGGCAATGATTACGCCGAGATTACTCTCGCAGACGTACGTATCCTGTAGTACCGATTAAGGTGGAGTAGGGGAGCGGCTTTTGGCTTGTCTCAGAATACCATATGAGCCTGTTAGTTCTCGACCATACGACCCAATTGCTACTGAAGTGTCTCAGTCCAGAATCGATCACGTATTACTCCGATAGCCAGTCGTTTCTCCAGACTTTGACTGACAGATACTATCGTATGTTTGATATTGGAGACCAGAGGTAATGTATTAAGTTGCGGCATTGCCAAATTGTCGGTCTCCGTTGGATCTATGTCCACACGAATAGAAATGACATGCGGATTTCTTTGCCAAGTCATCGGCCCGGGGCCGAGTAGTGACCGGCACTGTGCTTCCATTTGCCAGCTACATCAAAGATATTGTTACGCGTTGTTTGTTGTTTCACGAGACAACGAGTATTTCCATTGTCTGTGTGGTGGTTCCTATTTAATTGTAAATAGGAATCACCAAAGAGAGCATACATGTCTAAGAGTGTATTGTTTATTATACTTAACATTGACGACAACAATTTTCACTCCCCCGATTTCCACCTGCTTGAAGTACCAATGAAAATAAAAGGAATACTTTTCTTCACGGTCTGTAGTTTAGTATAGGACCGGGGCTCAGAGGGAAAGACTGCTTGTAGAGATGACTATGGAAGAATTTTGATTGTCAGAAGGAACGAAAAGTGGTGATCAGACTATAATGATCCAGAAGTAAAAAAGACTTCATTTTTTTAATTCCTTTCTGGTCCACGCCCTTTAATTTGCGATTGGACTAATCTTGATCCAATCTGAGGAGTTTACACATCGTTATCATCAGAGATGTATCATTCCCCTACTTAGTATAGCCAACATAGTACTGTTGCGCAAGACAGGTACTTGTTCTCCATGTGAATAGTTTTATGATGACAAGTTCTCACCAGCAATCAAAAAATACGAAATCGGGAGCGCTGTCTAACGCCATAAGTGAGAGAGTCACTTAGAATAAAAGTACTGTAATTCCGTTCATTTGTCCCAATTATTTACTCATCTAATTTTCCAAGTTTATTTATTTTTTTAACTAACCTATCTTATAATATAAGGTCATTCTCTTCCGTAAGAATCAAGATGACTCATCCAGTCATCTAGTATTATAGTATTCTACTACAATTATCTATATATCCGCTAGCAGAAGAGCTGGTCGCTTGCACTGAGATTAAAACTATCCGATCTCACTTGCCTGTAATATGCAAGATGCGATCAATAAAGACCGTCATCTGATTCAGATGTTGAATAGTCACAGGAATTTCCCCTATTACCTTTCCATCATTGGAAGTGGAAATTGATGCTGCATTGTGGCATGCAATGTGATGACGCGTTATGTTCAATAAATATTCATTTTCTTACTAAATATACCGATAGTTTCCGACACACTAGATATCCCTACATTGATTCTTTCCGGCAAGTCACTATTTCCATTGAGTGGACTAAGAACCAAGCATCTGGTACTGCGTAATCTGGTAGCATGTAAAGGAAATCTCCTGGAACTTAGGGAATTGATGAAAAAATAAACTAATTCGACCTGCAATAATTTCCTTTCTTAAGATGGCATTCTCTTTTCATAAATTTTACGCCGCTTTCCAATCAGGGAGAAGGGGAGAAGAGGAGGCGGGGCCAGTTCCAACCACGGGCTGCACCCATACCCGTGGAGGGAGGCCGAAAGGTGAAGGAAGGGGATCACCAGGCCGGGCCCAGTACCCCGAAAAAATCTGGGACCAGACCCAGGTCCTCCTGAGAGGCACGCCGACAGCATAACCACTCGGCCATTCGGACGCCCGATGGCTTTCTCTTAGGGAGCGTTCAAAAAGTCTAACGCGCACTTAGGGCGCGTTAGACTTTTTGAACATTGAGTTAGCCTCGTTATCGTATATACTTTTTGACCGGTCCGTTAGAGAGACAACATGGCCATCCATATAGAAGTTTTACTAGAAGCTTTCAAATGTTTGGAAGATGCATTTTTTTCTATTATTCCGATGAAGAAATAGAGCACTGCATAATTCTAAATAATTAACTAACTAGCCTTAATTTTATTTAACAAATTTTCATTTATCAAATAGAGTACAAGACACTCGAATTTTAAAATGATTAATAGTAAACTGTCATCTAATAAATAGATTTTATCGAAAACTTTCCTTAAAAATAACTTACCATTGTTTATCGTACAATGTATCACATACGACATTATCCATTTTTCGTTTCTTTGTATACCACAATTTACACACGTTTCACTGGGGGCCGCCATGTTTTTCACGAAGTAAACTTGCTACTTCTTTCGTTAGCTTCCGTTAGACTTTTATGCGAAACGTCACAGCTATGGTGCATTTGCAGTGCATAATAAAAGTACTTTTTGACTGCCTCGTTAAAAACGAGTTTAACGCCTTAGCCTTTTTGAACGCGCCCTTAGTATAGGGAATTTCGGTCCAATTTCTCCCAGTTTCTCGCTGAGAATAGCCTCTACTCATAGTTTCTTCATGGGCACGATAAACAGCATCTTATCAGCTTGCTCCTTTTTGGATAAGATGGATCTGTGATGCTTGACACCACAATACTGCCAACATAGTACCGTTGTACAAAAGAGGTACTTGTACCTCTATTGAATCTTTTTATGATGATAAGTCCTTATCAACAATCTGAAAATGCTAGGATTATACCGTGTTTCATTTTTGTGTAGCACCTTATTAAGAAGCAGAGATGGATTTATTGATCATGAACAAGAATACAATATGAACGTAAAGGGTGCACTCTTTTTTCCTAATAATGACTTTTCACACTTCTGCCAGATCTTTTCCCTCTCTTTTCATGCTTTAATATTACTTTTCTCACTTCGTCCTTCATTCTTGTAAATATAGCCTTAGGTCCCACCCCTTGAAAATATTTATCATGTGGTTCGTGCCCGGTCCGTCGATCCCCATCCTCCACAATCCGGTTGACTCCTCCGCAGGGTGGGCAGCCCGTGGAAGGGCTTGTTTCGCCCCGTCACTTAGTATTTTCACTAAATGGAAAGTGGCATCATCTGTTGACAAAAAAAATATGCAAAAATGTATTTATTTATATATTTTTGCCAAAGATAATGCTACCAATTACTAAATGGAAAGTGGCATCATCTGTTGACAAAAAAATATGCAAAAATGTATTTATTTATATATTTTTGCCAAAGATAATGCTACCAATACAAAGATATTATTTGAACTTTTCTGAAAAGATAATTAAAAATATTATGCATAATGAGCGGTAAGTGATAAATATTCATATTTATTAAGATATTGTTATTGTAGTTAAGAAATCCAAAGATGATGTTATCAGTACCAAAGTTAATATTTGTTAATTTTAATTTTTTTTATCGAAACTAGTTAAATATTACACCCCTGTTGAAATAGATCGTAATAAATATCAATATTCAGAAGAATAAACTTTTGCGGACATACCATTTTTCAAGTAAGTTTAAATAATAATAGAAAATATTTAAAATTTTTAATATTGAAAATATTTGAATTTATGAGTATATACAGAATAGAAGGAAGAACTGATAAATTTTTATTTACAAATACATTAGCTATATTTTATCATACAGTATATTATGATGGATTATTCACTATTTCCATTCGAAATAACTACAAAAGCATGTGCGGGTCAAAATCATTGAAATTTATTAAGCATAAGTACTGTACTTCCAAAATTCATATACCTGCATTGTTATTGCGATTGACAACGTTAAAGTTGTAATTGTGTTTGTAATCTCTACAATTGTTATTATATCGAAAAAGAAATTTAGATTGTGTAACAAATTCATCGTTATTAAATTTATTTAGAAGTGTCGTACTGATAGATACTGATATAGCTACAATTTTTATGATGTAGAAAATGAATTAGTGAGAATGAATCCATATTGGTTCCACCGTTGAACAATATTTTGTTAAAAGATGCCCAACAGGTTTTCATTGATATTTCGTATATCAGATTCTATATTGTCTTTCAAGACTGTCAAATCAGGAACAGTGACACCACAGACTAGATTTTCAAGTATAGAAAAGTCAAGCGAACCAAATTGTCAAAGCTCTTGTTTTTATACTACTCCATAAATTATTTCCTGATGAGTTGTAGATATGTTCTTAAGAATATTATTCGATTTGAAGAAATTTACTTATGTGAATCGAGTCAAGGATTAAGTACTATATAATAAAAATGATCGAAATTGATTCACTATTATTGATGTACTAACCATCCAAAGTTTTGAATTTTAATAAAAGTATTTATTAAATTGAATAATAGAAAATATTAGATAATGGATAGCGATATCTTTTAACTGATAAGAATATTTTATAGTAATTTATAGTAATATTAATAATCTATATGAATGGATATATTATTTTATTTTCACATCATATTATTCAATAATCAAACTCATAACTTTTATATTAAGCTTCATATGGATATATTTAAATTATAAACTATAAAATATTTCTTATATAATTAGTATTTATTTGTATTGTATGATATGAAAAGATAGCATTATCAATACAAAGATGTAGATATTAATTACTCTTTGAACTTATGTCATAATGAGTTTTTAAAGTTTTACACTCGTGCTGAAACTGATATACGGTAGATATTAATATTCAGAAGAATAAACTTTTATAGTTACTCCAGTATTAAAGTAAGTTTAAGTATTTATAATATATTTAAAATTTTATCTATTTAAAAATATTTTACTTTAACAAATGATGGATAAGAAAACTGATAAACTTTCCAAATATATAATATTTTTTTCATTATATTTTTAAATATTTACTTGTTAATTCTATATAAAAATAAAATATGTCTGTTCCTAATGCTATAAGAGGACGCTTTAGATATAGAAACGAATATGGAAGATGAAACATGATGTTTGATTTGATGAATTTTATACTTGAATAATTTAAAAATAATTACATATTGTCCTGGACTTACGATCATTCGACTTAGGATATTCTGATAGGAATATTCTAAGTCGAATATTCATAGTTATTACGATATTGTCTCAGAATGGCCGCGTGGTAAAAATCTGTCTTACCACCCTCGAGGATCCTATACGTTCAATTTTTGAGGAGTAGTCCAGGCCTGACTGTTGAACTTTATCCTACTATCTTCTGGTTGACCCATCATGGGTGTTGGTCAGCCTGTGATGTTTCCAAATATATAATATTTTTTTCATTATATTTTAAAATATTTACTTGTTAATTCTATATAAAAATAAAATATGTCTGTTCCTAATGCTATAAGAGGACGCTTTAGATATAGAAACGAATATGGAAGATGAAACATGATGTTTGATTTGATGAATTTTATACTTGAATAATTTAAAAATAATTACATATTGTCCTGGACTTACGATCATTCGACTTAGGATATTCTGATAGGAATATCCTAAGTCGAATTTTCATGGTTATTACGATATTGTCTCAGAATGGCCAAGTGGTAAAAATGTGTCTTACCACCCTCGAGGACCCTATACGTTCAATTTTTGAGGAGTAGTCCAGGCCTGACCTGTTGAACTTTATCCTACTATCTTCTAGTTGACCCATCATGGGTGTTGGTCAGCCTGTGATGGGCTCTACAAGTGGCTGCCGCCAGATAAATTATATTCCTTCTGCGATATGACGACTTTAATTAACCTAATCTAATCTTTCATATATATCGACTTGAAATACTTTGTTGTTTTATTGAAAATATAATAAAGCAATAGCTCGCCATTTTTGGAACTGGATTCAATTTCAGATGATTTTATAACGTAGAGGATCAGGAAGCTTTAATTAACCTAATCTAATTTTTACGATACATGGTTATTTTCATAATATATCGGCTAGAAATACTTTGTTGTTTTATTGAAAATATAATAAAGCAATTGCTCGCCATTTTTGGAACTGGATTCAATTTCAGATGATTTTATAACGTAGAGGATCAGGAATCAAATCCGAACGTTTTTCCATCTTAAAGGATTCGGGATTCCATTGTCTATTATTACTACTAAAATTATTACGATTATGGATCATTATCGATTTAGGATGGGGTAATAAAAATATGACCTATCGTAAGTTGAAGTTAAAATGTACTTTAATGAAATACTTTGATACGTGAATTTGAAAATTGTCATTTAACTATAGATTCTAATAGGTCGGATGGCCGAATGGTAAAGCTGTGGCTTGCTACTCTGCAGGAACCGAGTCAAATGATGAGTTCCACACCTCCAGTTTTTCAGGAGAGGGTTCGGGTCCGGGTCAGCTCGTTGAACCCCATCCTTCAACCATCTGGTTGGTCTCATCATCGGTGTCGGCCAGCCTGTGATGGGCTCTATAAGTGGCCGCTGCCAGATACAGAATATCCCTTGGGAGATATGGCGGCTGAACCAAATCTAACATAACCTAAATATACATTCTATGAAGATATAATCAAATTTATATTTTGTAATTTGGTTGAAGGTGATACCCATTAATCCAATGGTAGCAGAATAAATTAAAATGAATGTCAAACACAGATATTTGCTCTCAAACATTGGTCAAATTTGATCAATTACCTTTGATGGTAAAATTTTTGGGGCGGCCGGATGGCAGAGTGGTAACAGGTTGGCGTGCCACACTGGAGACCCGGATCCGCATCCCGATCCGGCATCTCCTGAAAAGATTTTTCGGAGTTTTGGGCCCGGCCCGGCAATCCCCTTCTTTACCATTCAGTCCACCTCCATGGGTGTGGATGCAGCCCGTGGTTAGAACTGGCACTGCCCCTTAGTAATCCCATTGATTGGAAAGGGACGCAAAAATGAAAAAAGAATCCGCATCCCGGTCCGGCATCTCCTGAAAAGATTTTTCGGAGTTTTGGGCCCGGCCGGGCAATCCCCTCCTTCACCATCCAGTCCACCTCCATGGGTGTGGGTGCAGCCCGTGGTCAGAACTGGCACTGCCCCTTAGTAATCCCATTGATTGGAAAGGGACGCAAAAATGAAAAAAAAACAAACTTTTTGGATGCCAATTCGATAATAATCGTTGAAAAAATTTGCAAATGTTCTTAAATGATAAAAAGTAATAATAATTACTAAAATTATTAAAATATTTAAAAATAATAGACTATTTAAAGTTTGCAGCATGTATATTTATTCATATTTCAAAAAAGATGGCGCTTTACATATTATTAATCTTAACAATGGGCTCTACAAGGGGCCGCCGCCAGATATGTTATCTTGCGGCGCCGCTTGTAGAGCCCATCAAAGGCCCAACACCCATGATGGGATGAACCGGATGGTTGAAGGATGATGTTTAACGGGCCGGGCCCGGATCCTTTCTGAAAAACTGGAGATGTGGGACGGGGAACACCCGGATCCTCCAGGGTGGTAAGCCACAGTTTTTCCACGCGGCTATCCGGCAGACATTATAAATCAACGATCTATGTTATAAATAAATAATCGTTAATATAAGAACGTATGTAGTCATGAATTAATAATGATCAGTAATAATAATAAAATAAATTCAATATGATCACTATCGCATCATTAACACAGTTTTTCCAAGCGGCTATCCGGCCAACATTATAAATCAACGATCTATGTTATAAATAAACGTTGATTATAAATAAATAATCGTTAATAAAAGAACGTATGTAGTCATGAATATTCAGTTCCATCAGTAAATGAGAATTTATTAATAATGATCAGTAATAATAATAAAATAAATTCAATATGATCACTATCGCATCATTATTATCAGAGTAATAATATAATCTGCGAATCTATAGGATGATCATGGTGGATGTGTGCTTTGCTTTTTTTGATACCAGATGTCGCCATTTTTCACTTAGGGAGAGTACTTACTTCCTGGGAGAAACAAACCTTTCCACAGGCTGTACACATCTGCAAAGGCGTCATCCGGATGGTGGAGGACGAGAATTGGCGGGCTGGCCTGGATCCCATCATAAATATTTCCAAGGGTATTTTAATCCTGGAAGATCTGATTTCAATTACCGAGTCCTACAACTCCAGCTCTTTCAGGAAGCTCCAGCGGCGCGGGCCCAGTAGATCAAATATGCGATCATTTTTACGTTTAGAATCTCAAATTTTTATAAAACCAACATACACAGTATTTTTTAAAAAGTTTTACGACTCAATTTTGCAGGCTAGTATAATTAATTATAATTTAGATTAGTTATTAATTATTCTGCCGAATCACACATGAAATACTTCTGATGGCAGTCATTTTTAGAACCCACAACGGATTGGCATCAACCATGATGGGTTACAGAAAGTTGAAAGATGGGTTCAACGGCTGAAGCAGGATCGGAATTGAACATGCTCGTTCGAGATGACAACGGATTGCTTTATCACATTATATATGGTTAATAATGATGTGATTTTGATCATTTTGAATTTACTAAAAAATTGTAAAATTACTGCTGAAGCAGGATCGAAATTGAACATGCTCGTTCGGGGTGACAACGGATTGCTTTATCACATTACTATATGGTTAATAATGATGTGATTTTGATCATTTTGAATTTACTAAAAAATTGTAAAATTGAATAATGAAAACGGTTAAATTATGAATTCATCGATTTGAACTAATTTCTTTATTAGTGGAATTTTTTAATTTTAATATATAGCTTACAATGATATTATTTTACTATTGATGCAATTAAAAATTTTAGCTAGTTTTACCAAGTTTACTAATTTATGTGATTTATTCAAATTTTTAAAATATTAAATATATAAATAATTTTATGTCATGATAATTATTTCTACAATGATATTATTTTACTATTTATGCAATTAAAAATTTTAGCTAGTTTTACCAAGTTTACTAATTTATGCGATTTATTCAAATTTTTAAAATATTAAATATATAAATAATTTTATGTCATGATAATTATTTCGATTCATTTTTACTTAGCTTAAGGTTATGTTAGATAGGTTAAGCCGCCATATCACACGAGCGATATATTATATCTGGAGGCGGCCACTTATAGCACTCATCACAGGCTGGCCAACATCCATGCTGGAGTCAATCAGATGGTTGTTCAACGGCCGGGCCCGGACCCCTACATGGAAAACCGGAGGTGTGGGACCCGGAGTTGAACCCGGATCCTCTAGGGTGTAAGCTAAAGCTTTACTTAAAGTTTTGGTGTTCGCATCCATGCTGGGGTCAATCAGATGGTTGTTCAACGGCCCGGCCCGGTTAGGTTAGGTTAGTTTTATTACGCCGCCATATCCTCATGGGATATTCTGTATCTGGCGGCGGCCATTTATAGCTCCCATCACAGACTGGCCAGCACCCATGATGGGGTCAACCGGATGGTTGAAGGATGGGGTTCAACAGGCCGGGCCCGGACCCCTCCTGAAAAACCGGAGGTGTGGGACTCGGAGTTGAACCCGGATCCTCTAGGGTGTAAGCTAAAGCTTTACTTAAAGTTTTGGTGTTTTACATTCTTGTAGAGGGAAAATAATGTGTTTTTTAATTAATTACTATATCAAAAGAGCTAGGATATTTTTGAAATGCATGTTTTCTTATCTCTAGACCAACATTTCACACAATATCCTTTATTTCATAAAGTATTTTCAATTATAATTTACACCATATTTCATTTTAATTTTCAGCATAATCTTAAATGTAGCTAAAAGTTATTTCCGAATTTCAAAAATTTAAGAAAATTTTTTCTCATTGAAGAATTGTTCTGATCTTCAGTTTAATTAAGAAAATTTTAATAAATTAAATCAAATTTCATTGGTAGGTCAGGAATTAATCAAGATGAACATCAGATTCATTTATTTCGAAGACGAAAATGCAATATATTTAAATTTTCAGTTTTTTATACAGAATGATACTTTTGTCAAAACTGTACTTTTAAGTTTGTCTTTAGAAATTCCAGTCTTAAATATAGGCATTAGCCATCATTGAAGTTGTTTCGAGTGCGACAATTTACAGTATTAAAACCGGAAAAATTATTGTTGCAGTTCATGTGCTGCAAAAATAATTTTGAAGCTTTAGAAAAAAATTTTTTAATTACTGCAAAGATTATTTAGCATTGTTAGAATGTTTAATTATATATTTAGTACCACGAGAACCGCTTATACTAATAAAACTATGCCAAAAACATGATGTCCGTAATATTTCAAAAAGCGTATATGTTGAAAAATAAACAACAAACAAATAAAAAATAACAGTAGATAATAAAAGTAAGCGTAAATATAAAAAATAAATGATAAAATGGCTGTAGATGGCTATAATTTGTGTAAAAAGTTATTAATAATAAATAAAATCAATAAGTTTTACTACCATTGCAATATCTATTTGTGGACTCGGAATGGCTACTGATTTATTGCATTAATCAGTAGCCATTTTAAATTGCATGAATATTTATAGATTTTCAATTTATTTAATTTCCTTAAATATTGTATAGATATTTTCCTATCATAACATGATTTAATTATTTTACAGTTTCGAGATAAACTCGTAATTTAGCATGGAAAACATTTCTGATGATGGATATTCCTATGATTTTTCTAAAGTATACAAAAATCCAAGTTTCGCGTTGAATTATAAAGATATGCTTCTTACAGGAGGAAAAAGAGAAGAAGAATTTATTAAATTATAAAGATATGCTTCTTACTCATTGTAAAAGAGAAGACGAATTTATTTCATTTTGTCTTTATAAGATCTTTCAAGATGGTAAGTTTAATATTAGATTAATATTATTAATTATAAATTATATTTTAAACTAGGAATGATAGTAATATGGAAATTTAATAAGTATAAGTAGTACAGGACTATACATTTTTCTGCACAATTAGCAAAAATAATTTATTTGGACTGTAGTCCTTTGCAATTAGAAAAATGTAAAGCAAATAGCAAAAATGAGAATATTGTACCTTTTAAAAAGACATTTTAAATCAAACTTTGAAAATTTAAATTTGCATGTTAATGAAAGTATGTTTAAATATGGAAGTGAATTAAAGCTACTGATATGTTATTCAAATATCTGAACATTTGCTATAGTCTCAATAAATAAATAAACATTTTATTGTTGCATAAATTACTATTATATATTTATTTTGTGTAAGTATAAATATGATATAACATAAATCAATAGAATTATCGAAAATATTTTTTTTAGAATGAAAATTTATAGGTTTTTTTTTATAAAGGGCAATTCTTTGAATTTTGCACTAAAGATAATAGGCGGAAAACAAATTTAGGGGGCTAAAGTCACAGGTTTATTTTGTGTAAGTATAAATATTATATAACATAAATCAATAGAATTATCGAAAATATTTTTTTTAGAATAAAAATTTATAGGTTTTTTTTTATAAAGGGCAATCCTTTGAATTTTGCACTAAAGATAATAGGCGGAAAACAAATTTAGGGGGCTAAAGTCACAGAGCTGGCCTTCTTTTGTTTAAGTTTTATACCTCTTCCATCCTGATGTTAGTAGCAAGGGCTCTTTCAAACCCATTCGGCCGCTCGTATATCTTTAAAGAATCTTTTTTTAGATGCTGTTTGATCATATTCTTCCAGGTTGTAACCGAGTGCTGTACCATGCACTATCTGACAGACTTCCTATGGAGACCGCTGTCATGTGAAAGATGAGGTTCAGGGTCGATTCTGGATCCTTCCTGAAAAATTTTTTAGCAGATTAGGTTCCGAAATTGAACAGAACTTTTCAAGTGGACACAGTTCAAGAGGCAGCTTTCATTTATATATAATATATCAACCAGCAGAACTATACGACTATAGAATCGGCAAAAGGATATAGATCAGTGACCCATGACAGGATTCATCTGGGAAATGAATTATTGACATTTGATTCCATATTCTTTAGATTTATTGCTGGAATTTGACCAAGTAGAAAGTTATTGCATTTTTACCAATTACAACATGCTACTGACAAAGATTTTTAGAAAATAGATTTCGGTTTACATTAATATTCATTACGCTAATAAAATATATGCGTTAAATACTGTATTTCATGCAATTTTAAATAGCATAATTTAATTATTAATAATTTAATATGATGTAAAATTAATTGTTTGTTTATTTTATGCACATTTTTAAGAAACTATTTTTTCTTCTTGAATTATAACAGAAAGCTTTCAAGGAAAAAGACTTCTTGACATAGGATGTGGTCCTACAGTTCACAGAATGGCATCTGCAAGTAAATACTTTTCAGAAATCATTGTATCCGATTATTCCGAACATAATCGTGAAAATGTTCAGAAATGGTTAAACTGCGAATCAGAAACCCAAATTTGGGATTCCGTATTAATGCCATCAGCAATTATAGAAGGATATGGGTTGAGGTGAGAATCTGATGTTTTTAAATTTAATATAATAATATGAAACAGTAAATTCAAATAATTAAAAGTTAGTTTCTCTATATTCTCGAAACATTCTCAATCATTTGAAATATTCTCGAAATATTCGCATCCCGGGTTTGGTAACTCCTGAAAAGTTTTTAGGGATGCTGAACCAGGCCCGGAGATCTCCGTCCTTCACCATCCGGCCCCTCTCCACGGATGTGGGTGCAGGCCGTGGTTGGTTAGGTTAAGGTTTATCATGGGGTCTGGGCCCCATATGTCGATTCCCATCCTCCACATTCCGGCTGAGTCATCCGGAGGGGTGGGCAGCCTGTGGAAAGGCCTGTTTCACCCCGCTACATAGTATTCTTCCAGAATTGAATGTGGGTCATCTGTTGACAAAAAATAGCATGGAACTATATAGTTTTCTGCATAATTAGCAAATAATATTTTGTTTGAACTGTAGTCCTTTGCAATTAGAAAAATGTAAACAAATAGTAAAAATGAGAATACAGTACCTTTTAAAAAGACATTTTAAATCAAACTTTGAAAATTTAAATTTGCATGTTAATGAAAGTATGGAAGTGAATTTAAGCTACTGATATGTTATTCAAATATCTGAACATTTGCTATAGTCTCAATAAATAAATAAACATTTTGTCGTTGTATAAATTACTATTATATATATATTTTCTGAAAGTATAAATATGATATTACATAAATCAATAGAATTATCAAAAATATTTTTTAATAATGAAAATTTATAGGATTTTATAAAAGGCAACAGTTCCGATTTTGCACTAAAGATAATAGGCGGAAAAACGTATTTAGGAGCTACAGTCACAGGCTGGTCTACTTTTGTTTAGGTTTTATGCCTCTTCCATCCTGCTGTTAATAGCAAGGGTTCTTTCAAATCCATTTGGCCGCTCGTATATCTTTAAAGAATCTTTTCTTTTTTTATATGCTGTTTGATCATATGTGATATGTGAAAAATGAGGTTCAGGTACGATCCCGGTTCCTTCCTGAAAAATTTTTTAGGAGAATAGATTCCGGAATTGAACAGAACTTTTCAAGTGGACACAGTTCAAGAGGCAGTTTTCATTTATATATATCAATCAGCAGAACCAGACGACTATAGAATCGGCAAAAGGATATAGATCATTGATTCATAACAGGATTCATCTGGGAAATGAATTATTGAGATTTGATTCCCGATTATTTAGAATTTTACCTAGTGGAGAGTTATTGCTTTTCTGCCAATTACGACACTCTACTGACATAGAATTTTAGAAAATAGATTTTTGGTTTTCACCCATATTCATTACTTAATAAAATATAAGCTTTAAATACTGTATTTCATGCAATTTTAAATACCATAATTTAATTATTAATAATTTAATATGTTATAATATTAATTTTGTTTATATTACGATCATTTTTTAAAACTATTTTTTCTTATTAAATGATAACAGAAAGCTTTCAAGGAAAAAGACTTCTTGACATAGGATGTGGTCCTACAGTTCACAGAATGGCATCTGCAAGTAAATACTTTTCAGAAATCATTGTATCCGATTATTCCGAACATAATCGTGAAAATGTTCAGAAATGGTTAAACTGCGAATCAGTAACCCAAAGTTGGGATTCCATATTATTGCCATCAGCAATTATAGAAGGATATGGGTCGAGGTAAGAATCTGATGTTTTTAAATTTAACATAATAATATAAAACGGTAAGTTCAATTAATTAAAACTTAATTTCATTATATGTAAATATACTCGAAACAAAAAATTATTTACAATATTTATTCTAATAAAATGCGCTTTATAATAAATGGCACTCCTTCCATTAATTTTGATGCTACAGGTTAAGTTAGGCTAATAAGTCGCCATATCGCACGAGGGATATACTATATTTGGCAGCGATCACTTAAGAGAGCCTATCAGAGACTGGCCAACGCTCATGTGGGGTCAACCGGATGATTGAATGATGGGATTTAACGGGCCGGACCCGGAGCTTACCTGAAAAACTGGAGTGTGGGACCCGAATTTGAGCCGGATTCTCATGGTAATAAGCCAAAACTTTACCACGCAGCCATCCGACTTTATGTTACAGACATATTTATGTTTATGAAATAGGAAATATTTGTAATACACCCAGGAATTTTCCAAATTTCTGAATATTTAAAAAGTATTGCATAGTTGGTTTTCATTTTTTCGAAATTTAAATATTTATTACATTATTAAATCAATTTGATATATCTTTTAACCAGTGGATGTTTTGTCAAGTTGCCATTATACAATCTGATATTGTCAAGATTCTAACATCCTTATTTTAAATTATTTCTTTATCCTGGATAGATTAGATTAGGTTAGTTATATTAAGCCGCCATATCCTCATGAGATATTCTGTATCTGATGGCGGCCACTTATAGGACCAATCACAGGCTGGCCAACACTCATGATGGGGTCAACCGGATGGTTGAATGATGGAGTTCAACGGGCGTGTGAGACCCGGATTTGAACCAGGAACATCCGGACCGATCACAGGCTGGCCAACACTCATGATGGGGTCAACCTTATGGTTGAATGATGGAGTTCAACGGGCGTGTGAGACCCGGATTTGAACCAGGAACATCCAGGGTGGTGAGTCAAAGCTTTACCAAGCGGCCATCCGGACAACCGTTATCGTGGAAATTTAAAGAATTTATTAATAGTAGTTAAATCAAAATCTAATTTAATTGTTCCATAATTCTTTATATTCTTCTAAATTATTCAGGTAAAGTTATAACGAAATATTGAATTTCGTTAACAGTTATTACTTACAGTTTCTAATATTTTATTTGATTCAGGCGCTCTTCTAGTTACAACATAATTCGTACATAATTTTTGTTTGTAACTCAGATGCTGCCTGTTATTTTGGCTCCAAAAATACAGAAAATAATCCGGCCGCACCATTTAACTATAGATTCTAATAGGCCGGATGGCCGAATGGTAAAGCTGTGGCTTGCTACTCTGCAGGATCCGAGTCAAATCATGAGTTCCACACCTCCAGTTTTTCAGGAGAGGGTTCGGGTCCGGGTCAGCTCGTTGAACGCCATCCTTCAACCATCTGGTTGATCTCATCATTGGTGTTGGCCAGTCTGTGATGGGCTCTATAAGAGGCCGCTGCCAGATACAGAATATTCCTTGGGAGATATGGCGGCTGAACCAAATCTAACATTCTTCTTCTTCTTCTTCTTTAGCCGTATGAGCCATCAAGGTTCTTGGCTGCAAACACAATTTTCTTCCATTCCTTTCTGTCCTTGGCCATTTCCCTCCAGTCATCAATCCCAACCTCTTTCAGATCACGCTGGTCATTATCGATCCATCTTCTTCTTGGTCGTCCTCTTGGTATTTTTCCCTCCATTTGAAACTTGTATACGCAGTTGGTTTCTCGTTCTTCTTCCATTCTTTCCAGGTGACCGAGCCATCTGAGCCTGTTTGACTTTAGGATATTTATAATAAGAGGTGATTTGTATAGCTGGTATAGTTCTTCATTGGTTCTTCTTCTCCATTCATTCGTAACTTTATCTCTTACAGGGCCATATATCCGCCTTAATATCCTGTTCTCAAAATATTGAAGTTTTAATTCTTCTTGAGTTGTTGTGCTCCACGTTTCTGAACCATATAAGACTATTGGCATAATCATAGTCTTGTATATGGTTACCTTGAGTTTGTGCGATAAGAGCTTTGATGTCATCAGTTTTTGGAGAGCGAAGTAGGCTTTGTTACCAGCTAATGGTTGTATCATTAGACTGTGCTTATTATACAATTCCTAATAACGAGGAAAAACATCCATGCCTAATGATAAATCCACAACTTGTAAACCAAGCATTGAAAGAGGCAGGATTGAAGAAGAAACATTGTTTTCTGATGGAGAACAATGAGAATAATCCTATGGGTGAATATAGTGGTGTAATGGTTGTTTCCGCAATAAACGAAAACATTTTAAATGATTAGAATAAACTGGAAATTTTCAAAAATAAAAATAAAAAATATGTAATGTATATCATATTTTTCATAGGTAATGGATGTCTTTTGAATAGATTTACCTATTCTTTTGCTTAATTTTATTATAGAAATAAAAACTATTTTTTCTATGAATTATTAATTCCACTGTACAAAAAATGCTAAATTCACATAATTGAAAAAGCTATCGTTTTTATAAATAAATTTACAAATAAAATTATTATGAAAAATAGTTATGTAAACAGTACATTGTTTTCGTATTATCGTTTTATCAAATTTATTATCAGTTCCTTATAATAAGTTTATTTGGAATAAATTTAACAGAAAAATTTTGAAAATCTTAGAGAGGTTTCTAACTAGTATATTCGTGCATGAATCATCAAAGTATAACAGAAACATAAACATAGGATAAATATGTTTCACGAAATACACAACTTAAGTTTTAATTAGATTTTTCCATTTGTACGCACGTCAGCACGCTAACGTGATTAAATTTTATCAAACTTGAATGAAATGGCATTAGGATTTGTTAGAAGAATGTTTTTTTAAAAATGACCAAAATCGGTTCTCTTATTACACAGTAAACAAATTCACAGAAGTTCGGGGAGCTTAGAAATCGGGTGAAGAGCGCCGTTCCGAAAAGCGGAACTTCGGCCCACAAGGAAACTCAACTTTCAGAGACAAATGCTAAACATAAAAGCGCCATTAATAGTGCCAAAGCCACTTCGTGGAATAAGTTTTGCGAAAGGGTGTCTGATAAGTAACTGTCCAGCTTCCCCTATAAAGCTAGTTGCGGATAAGATTCGGTGTGCTCCGTAAACGGATTTTGGAGCGATCAGATAAGTCGCTAAGTGAAACTGTTGACGAGCCAGTACAAGGTCCTCCTTCGCTCACTGTTTCTCAGTGATAGCGGGAAGATAAATCAGAAGAGCAGAGACAGCTGCGCTAGTCAGCGGAGCTTCTTGCTTGCTCACATCCAAATCTTCCTGTAAGCACTTCTGAAATAGCCTATGTTATTTCGACCTTGAAGAAGCGGCCAGACTATGATGGAATCACGCCTGAAATGGTTCATATCTTGCATCGTGTCGAGCTGAACCTCTCGAGCTTACCAGTGGTACCTACGGCTGGATCACTTCACAGTGCATGGAAAAGGGCTCGGCTTGTATTGCTTTACAAGTTGGAAAAGCCTAGAGATCAGCTACGATCTATTGATCTATCAACTTTCTTCCGATAAGGAAAAAGGTAACTTGGTGCTATCATTCGGATCCATTTCCGTCTGCGAAAACAGACTTCATCCATTGCAATTCAGTTTTCTATCGGACAAGTGCATCATGGATTACACTATCTGGTGAGTCAGATTCGTGAGAACAGGCAACCGAGTCTCCACACATCCATTCTGTCGATGAATGTGATAGGGTATTCGATTAGTCTGATGATCATCTGCGTTGAATAAACTAAGTGTCGAGATTTCAGCACCTGGACTTCCCTGGTGGGAGGCTGCCGGAAGCAAACAAGTAAACGGCGTCAGTCAACAAGGTGGTAATTAGAGTAATTTAGGGAAGGATTAGTTCCCTAAGTGGGTCTAGTAATGGATGTTATTACTCGGTCGCTTTGTCTCCTGCTTTTTTATAGTTTTGTTTTTAAAACTGGAGAGAGAGGGACGAGCGGGTAATAAAAGTGCGCGACCGCGGGTTAAGAAAATAAGGAAAACAAGTCAGTTGGACACAGAGAGTCAGTTGGAAAGGAGTGAGTGCGATGTAAGCATCGGCGAAGTCAACATTAGAGTGTTGCCGTCGAGGTTCTCTGAGGAAACAGATCCCAGAGAGTGTACAGAAGTGAACTAGGCAGCGATGGACTTCTGGGGGGTTCCGTGTGGATAGGGAAGGACTCTCTCTCCTGTGTGCTCACGCTCCTACTCTCCCGTGGAGAACTATTTTGTCAGTTTTGTTTATCACGAGTGGAGTCACCAGACTCTCTAAAGTACATTTTTTGTATAGTATTTTTGTTTTGTATATATAACTGTAAATATTCTTTTGTGTTATGAATAAACTTATATATTTGAAGATAGTTGTGAATCTGTAGAGGAGCAAATTCGATATCGAACTACTTAAAGGACCCGAAACAAACTCGGACCACGAACTTTACTCTAAGGAAGGTGGATCTGTTTTCCTCTCTGTTCGAGTTGTAGCGGTGTTTTCTTCACGTTCCTACCATGGAATTGGTGATGTCTGGTGAATCTTCAGCGTGAGTCTTCGCAGGAGTCCTATTTTGGTCCTCTGCTGTAGAACGTGTTGGCCGACTCGGCGTTGAATTCCATCATGTCTGACGGAGTTCAATTGCAAGCTTATGCGGACGACATGATGATAATAGTTTCTGGCTTAGAAGCAAAATAGAGCAGCCGGGAATGAAGCCATAGTGAGGCTCGTTCATTGGAGAGAGCAACGTAAACTTTCTTTCAGCTCTGAGAAGTCAGAAGCAATGACGAACGCATGGTCCAGTATATTGGTCAAATCAGTCAATTTCCCATTCGAATGGTGAACGAGCTTAGGTATTTGGATGTGGCGATTGATCATTCACTGAGCCGGTTTTTCCCCATCCGGAGCATTCGTGTCAGAATGAATCGGCAGCAGACTGTCAAGGCTAATTAGGTTGAATTATAATTTGTGTGGCACAGCCATTCATGCTTACTTACAAGAATGCTCTCGAGGGATGGGTGTGTTACGATTATAGAACGTAATGGACTGATCTCTTTCAGATCAAGAGAAATTAACATTCGCTTCGAGTTCAGAGATCTGTAGCGTTAGGGATAACGGGGGCAAATAAGACGATGGTTATTCCGGCCATGCTAGGTTTTGCAGGTTTGGATCCATTACCGCTGATCGTAGGATATGAGGGACACAGCCATTCATGCTTACTTACAAGAATGCTCTCGAGAGATGGGTGTGTTACGATTATAGAACGTAATGGAATGATCTCTTTCAGGTCAAGAGAAATTAACATTCGCTTCGAGTTCAGAGATCTGTAGCGTTACGGATAACGGGGGCAAATAAGACGATGGTTACTCCGGCCATGCTAGGTTTTGCAGGTTTGGATCCATTACCGCTGATCGTAGGATATGAGGCTACGTTCTTCCGCACGTCAGAAGGAGAGAACACTTCTGCCAACATGCGGAAATGTCTTTGAGGACGAGTTGTAACCCAGACTGTGCCTCCATTTGCCAACTACATCAAAGATATTGTTACGCCTTGTTTGTTGTTTCACGAAACAACGGATGTTCCGTGGTCAGCAATCCGATGCGTTTGGCAAATGATAGTCTAGTAAGATTTTAAATAAAGAAATCTTCCATACACATAACTTCCAACAACAACTATTTATTTTTCTACTAACAACAGCTATAAAAGATAATTACAACAACGCTAAAGTACAAGATAGCTTTTGAATACTTAAAGGATTACTTGTAAATAGGAACCACCACAGATAGCATACATGTCTAAGAGTGTATTAATTATTATACTTAACATTGGACGGACGAGTGACCGCGTGGTAAAACTTTGGCTTACTACCCCAGAGTATCCGGGTTGAAATCCGTGCCCCACATCTCCAGATTTTCAGGAGGGAGTCCGGGCCCGGCCCATTGAGCCCCATCCTTCAACCATCCGGTTGATCCCACCATGGGAATTGGCCAGCCTGTGATGGGATCTGTAAGTGGCAGCCACCAGATACAGAATATCCCATGTGGATATGGTGGCCTAAACTAACTAACCTAATCTTAACATTGGATAACACCAATTTTCACTCCTCCGACCTCCAGCTACTCGAAGTACCAATGAAGAAAAAAAGAATACTTTTCTTCATGGACAGTAGTTTAGTATAGGACGAGGGCTGGAAGGGAAAGACTGCTTTAGAGATGACCATGGAAGAATTTTGATAGTTAGAAGGAACGAGAAGTGGTGATCAGATTCTAATAATCCATGAGTCAATTAAAAAGGGATTTCATTTTTTTCGCTTTCTGGTCCGTGCCCTTTAAGTTACGATTGGACCAACCTTGATCCTATCTGAGGAGTTTACACATCATATCGTCAGAGATGTATCATTCCCGACTTAGTATAGTCAACATAGTACTGTTGTGCAAGACAGGTACTTGTCATTCTTGTGAATCTTTTTATAATAACAAATCCTCACCAGTAATCTGAAAATGCTAGGTAATACCGTGTTTCATTTTTCTGTTAACCTTATTAGTTGAAGCAGAGATAGATTTAGATCATGAACGAGAATACAATATGAACCTAAATGGTGCACTCTTTTTTTCTATTAGTGACCTATCATACCTCTGTCAGATTTTTTCCCTCTTTTCTCGTGCTTTCCTATTACTTTTCTCACTTCGTTCTTCATTGTTGAAAAGATTAAACCGCTAAATTTATCCTCTATTTCTTAAATCAATAAACGTATTTATTAAATCTTTTATCAATGAAGAGATAAAAAAGATGCTTCTCATCTGAATTAGATAAAGACAAATGAAGGGAGATCCAATAATTCCGCCAATGATCTATGAGAAGACTAGGCTAATTTGCAAAGAATTGCAGAAAAACTTCAGGATGTACCTCAGATCAAACTGAGAAATGTAAAGCAAGCCGAGGCTGATTTCAAATTTAAAAGTAGAAAGGTAGACTTTATTCCAATATCCAAGGGCTAATGAATTGAGTGTATTGTATATAAAATAGTGAATTTTGTAATTTAGTGTGTTATGCAATAATAAAATACATATAGTAAAGTAAATAATATAGTGTATTTCTCTCGTCTCTCTCATTAGAGGGAGTGGGATGGGGAGTCCGACAACGAATTAATCTGTTTTCCATAGTCTTATATGGGAAATATTGTCCCGCAATTCGACAGTTTCTCAATTCGACATTACTTCGGCGACTGATTAGTGTCGAATTGCGAGGCACTACTGTATCCCATTCGTCTAAAAAATTTGTTGTGGGCCCTATCGGTTTGACAGTTCTTTCTCTTGTTAAAATGAAATGCTTATGTCTAATCATCATAATTAATTCTTATTTTAACTGTTTACAATATAAAGATTTTTCTTTATCTTACATTTTTAAACACAATTTTAATTCTACATATCTTATAATGAGCAGTTAATTAAAAAAGTAGAAAAATTCTTATTGTTAGAAAGCGGCCCGAGCCCTTCAATCTTCTACGGGGCCAGAAATTTGTCCCGACTTCCCCCATCTCGGCGCCACTGCTTATTATGTGAAACAAAGATGAATTTATAGACCATGAACGGGATTACCATATGAATCTAAAGAGTACACTCTTTCTTCTTACTAGTGACCTATAACACTTCTGCCAGATCTTTTCCCAAGATTTTCTATTACTTTTCTCACTTCTTCCTTCGTTCTTGAAAAGGTTAAACCGCTAAATATATCCTCTATTTCTTAAATGCAATAAACGTATTTATTAATTTTTTGATTGGAATTATGTAAGCCAAAGATAAATGAATCCTATCAATGCAAAAATTTATTTGAACTTTTTCCTGAAAAGATAATTAATGCATAATAAGCTGTAAGTGATAAATATTCATATTTATTAACATTTTCTTATCGTATTTAATAATATCAGTATAAAGATTGTAGTTGTTAGTTTGAACTTTTCTATTGCAAACTAAATAAATATTACGCACCTCTTGAAACAGATCGTAATATATATCAGTATTCAAAGAATAAACTTTTGCGGACATACAATTTTTCAAGTAAGTGTAAATAATATTAGAAAATATTTAAAATTTTTAATATTAAAAATATTTGAATTTATGAACATATACAGCATAGAAGTAAGAATTGATAAATTTTTATTTATAAGTACATTAGCTACATTTTTTCGTATACAGTAAGACCCCGCTTACGCTGCTCCGTTTAATGCTGTTTCGATATAACGCGATTTTTTCACGAATTCTATATTTTTTATTGATTCATTTTGGCGCGGTTCTTCAAACTCTTATACTCACAGAAGTCCCAAATCGCACGAATTTATTGTTTTGATATACCTACGCCGTCTCACAATGCGTTTGATATGAATGCAGGCAGTATACGAAAGTCTGCTGCGGGACCTGCAACAGATTTTCTCAAAACAAGTTTAGCCACTATTACGGAAATTATGAATCAGTTTATAAGTTCTTCAAACTCTTATACTCACAGAAGTCCCAAATCGGACGAATTTATTGTTTTGATACACCTACGCCGTCTCACAATGCGTTTGATATCAATGCAGGCAGTATACGAAAGTCTGCTGCGGAACCTGCAACAGATTTTCTCAAAACAAGTTTAGCCGCTATTACGGAAATTATGAATCAGTTTATACAAATTGATCCAAATTTTTATAAAAATTCAAAAGCAAGAAGAAGTGACATGGGTGCGATATCTTGTTATTGACAATTGCTTACTGAACGAAAGTGGAAATTCAAAAGCAAGAAGTGACATGGGTGCGATATCTTGTTATTGACAATTGCTTACTGAACGAAAGTGGATTTAAAAATTTTTAATTTAAATCTATTATTTTCCTTTAGCACTTCAAGGTGTTTTTATTTTTACGAGCTTTAGTTGGAACAGGAGAAGCAAGTTATTCTACAATTGCTCCAACCATTATAGCTGATCTGTTTTCTCATTCAGCAAGATCTACAATGCTAGCCATTTTTTATTTTGCTATTCCTATTGGAAGGTTTGTATTATAAAATAATTAATTAATTTAATAGAGTAATTTTATGTATAAATAACACGCATACTAATATATATTAGTGTATAGATTTGATGATAGAATTTGATAAACTATGACATGGAAATTAATAATATTTAGAACACTAAATTACAGTTAACAGTTTATGAAGAATCCTATGATCCATTCTGTTTTCTTGAAAGACACCAGAAATCTAAAATAAAAATATTATTCATCCTTCTATTGTTAATACTGATATCGACTAAAGCACAAAAATAGGATATTAAATACAAATTTATTTAGATAATATTTTCTGCTATGTTCGACTGTTGATGATTATTGAATAGCCGAAAATGTTATCTAAATAAATTTTTATTTAATCTCATACTTTTATGCTTTAGTCAATTTCAATATTAAAATAAGTTTAAATGTAGATTATTCATAATAAAACTATTACAAGAACATTTTCAGCCACTATCAGTTGCCCTAAAAGAATAAAAGTGTAAGCATGTAGGAATTTAAAAAGAACATTTTTTTTTAAATATTAAAACAGTTTTTTCTAAGCACTATGCAGAAATAAAACCTTTATTTCAAAAAGGAACGTTTTCGACCATTCCCCACTGGTCTTCATCAGTTAATGTCAACCACTAATACAGAGAGCCAGGAGATTTCTCCAGGTTTGTTTACATAGGTCAGAAAATACGGATGGTCGGTGACATGAGCTAAATTATTGCCCTACAAAAGACGGTATCTGTTCTAGTACATACATCCAGAATGTTACATTACACAATTACTTGTCAGAAATGTACAAAATTAATAAAATGTAATAAAAATGACAATAAGAAAAAGAAAAAAAAAACAATAATATTATTTACCTCATGTCACTGACCATCTGTATTTTCTGACCTATGTAAACAAACCTGGAGAAATCTCCCGGCTCTCTGTAGAGAGGTTAACATTAGCTGACGAAGACCAGTGGGGGAACGTCCCAGTTATTTCTGCATAGTGCTTAGTTTCTTCTTTACTCGGATTAGTTGTAGAATGTATATAGCTTTAGTTTTTTTCTATTTAATTATAATAAATTATTTTTTTTAAATATTTTTATTTTATAGGCTCTAGCAATTTTTGTGCAATTTTTTAACCTGATAATTTTTAATATGTTGTTATTTAGCAAATTACAGACAAATGTAGAAAATGAGTAGTAGACAAAATTCACTACTTCCGTTGTTTATAATATATAAATGTTGTCATGCTCATTTTTATTCTGCATAAAAGTTAATATCTTAAAACATTCATAGCAGAGTTTGATATAGTAAAGCTGTAGACATTCTGCAGCTAATCAGAGTATAGAAGAAATCTTAAGCACTAAGCAGAAATAAAACCATCTTTATTAATATTTTAAAAATACTTTGTCTATTTTTTTGTTAACTTCAATAATAAAATAAATATGATAGAATAACACTTTATCAGATTTTGGTTAAGATAGTGTTCATAAGCTTAGTATTCTTAATAGAACACAAAAGATAATGCTAAGAGTGATGGGATGATAATTAGGTTAGTCCAAACAACATGAAAAATCAGCACGAAATTTGTGGAAGGATTCTAGGATTATTGAATAGATAAAATTGAAATGATGATAAAAGAAACCATATGAATCTTTTATCATATTTTTTAAATTAAATTAGTAACTTTTTTTACTTTTGTATATAATTTTTAAATTTGTTTTGCAGTGGTTTAGGATATATTGTAGGTTCATATGGTTTCTTTTATCATATTTTTTAAATTAAATTAGTAACTTTTTACTTTTGTATATAATTTTTAAATTTGTTTTGCAGTGGTTTAGGATATATTGTAGGATCTGAAGTGGCTAAACTTTTCCAACATTGGTCCTGGGCATTAAGAGTAAGTATTTTTTAAATACTTTACTGTAATTAATTAAATCAAAAATATAAAGTTCTATTATCTGATAATTTGATTATCCAATCTTTTCTTTTTCCAACATAGCTTTACAGCAATAAATTTTATAGATGTGTTTAATATCACTACTAACTTTGAAACTGTATTTTTTATATTTTAGTAGTTACAACCACATGCATAAACTGATGTTATGCATTCTCACTTCTTTGTACAAATGGTTAGCTTATAAGCTTAGTATTTTTAATAGACATTGCTAATGTTTTTTTGATACAGTTTCTTTTAAGAAAAAAGCTAATGTTTTAAATATGAGTCAAATGAAAGGAAAATAATAATTTTTCAATTGAACAAAAACTAATCTTTAAAATTATTTTTAAGGTTTGCTATATGTTGTAATTTGTTTTAATAATAAATAAATTATAACTATATAATATTTAATTAAAAAGATTAGTTGATTATTTTACTTAGTAGACATATATAATAATTTGGAAGTAGAATTTTATAATTCTAACTATATACTCTCTCCTCAAGCTATGAATGTAATTTGTGTGCAAGTTTTGTTTGTAACTCAGAAACTGCTATTTTGTCTCTAAAAGTACTGAAATAAATTTATATGCTGTATTTTCTAATGTATTTCACAATTAGACCAATTAGAAGTTTTTTATTTCACAAATTTGAATGAAAAATTCTGATTATAAAGTAAGGGTTTTTTGGTGTAATCACTGCTATCTTCATATACTGCTGACATGTAACTAATTATAATTTTACATTATATTGACTATTAGTGTATTCTGCTATTATAATAATTAATTCTTTTGAGTTCTTGAAATTTTCTGAAATTTGAAAATGAAATTTTACATTTCATTTGTAAGCAATAATGTTCATAACTCAGGAACTCCTGGGGGGGGTCTTTGCTTTCTATCTTTCTGCAGAGACAGCAGAGAGATTATTAGGTTTTTCTTAGGGAATGCTATCATTTTTCCATCATACTTCGAATTCATGTATACACAATATTGCTCTCATTCCAACCACTGAAATTAATTTTTACATTTCATTTCTTTGATACTGTGAAAATTTGGTTTATGAAAAAAAATAGTGATAAACAGACGTGATTATTTTATCTAATTACACCATGCAATAGTTATAAGCTTTGGTTAGTGTATTGGAGAAATAAGTTATTCTATTTTGGAGAAAATAATAGTGAATTATATCCAAGCAGTCATTGAGAAAAATGTGGAATGACTGATCATGTCAGTATGTGCAATAAAGATATAATATTAATATGCTGTTTTATTAAATTAAAAGAAACATTCACTAAAAGCAAAATACAAAAGTAGCAAATATTTTTACTTAAGCAAGTAATACCAGTGTTTTATAGTAAAAAATAATGTTGCTGAGGTGAGATTTTACTTTGAGTTCTGTCATTCACTCAATACTTTACATTGTTTCTTTTTATATCTTAGATTCTATTAGTTATTATTTATAATTCTGAATATTAGCAAAAACCCAAACATTTGTGTATCAATTTTTTTGTATTCAATCTGAATACAATGATACTTCTACATTGATAACAGTCCAAGTAAAATTTGCTTAAATGTGAAAGTATTTTATATTTTAAAACATTGATAACACAATTGTTATCAAATTTTAAATACTGATATTAAATTGAAAAATAAAATCATAAATGAATATTATATATTTAATACATAGAATTTTGTTTGAATTTTCGTTTATTGTTCAAAAGTATTTAGAAAATGGGAATATACATTAATAATCTAAATGATGAATTAAAGCTTAAACAAAAATATGTTAGAATTCTATAAGTTTCTTCTCTAATTCTGTAAATATGCTTTTAGGCTTTTATATGCATTAGCAAATGAGACAATGCTGTGATTTAAGTTTATTTAAAATATTTTATTTTTTAATAGGTCACTCCAGGTTTAGGTATATTATCTGTGATTTTGTCAATATTTATACTATATGAACCAGCACGTGGTGAAGTTGAAGGAGGATTTCATGAAAAAACTACCAAATTTAGTCATGATCTACTTGGTCTTATGAAAAAGTTTGTTGAATTTTAATATATAAAAGTGATTAAATGTTAATATAGTAAATTTAATTCTGTTTATGATTTACTTTAAGAGACTGTCTATTGTCAAAAATTCTTGTCTACCTGTATTAATAAAAATGACAAAAAGACACCAAGCACAACTAGCAGTTGAGAATAACGTAGACACTTTAATTAAAAAGTATCTACGTTATTCTCAACTGCTAGTTGTGCTTGGTGTCTTTAGTTATTGAAGTAAGAGTTTAAGCAGTTAATAATTAAGCGAACATAATAAAAATGAATTAATTTAATGCAATAGATTCATTTAAATATACTTGGTATATATATCTTTTGCTTGATATATTTCATAAATAAAAATAATAATCAGTGCACACATTAAACTGTAAACTGTTTCCATGTAGTGGTTTCTTTGCTTTCCAGCTATGAAACAAGCATTCACTGCATAAAGTGCTTGTTTTATAGCTATTTGACTTTTATTAATAGTAAATAATATTTTATATGATAAATATCAAAATATGGGATTCAACCAAATCCAATATCAAATTTATGGCAATAATAATTTGCTCTCTCATTTTTTCTTTTATTGTCTATCTCTCATTTGAATAAAAAATAACACTGACTGAAGTAAGTGGAATATTCTTTGCCTCTAAAATACTTTCTTTAATATTTTGAGCAACATCAAGCCACGTTGTAACATCATGTGGCTTTCTTAACCTTAAATAGATTTTGTACTCTTGGGAACAGCCTTGAGTAAGTCTTGAAATAATAGTTTATTCATTGTTTAATCCTTCTTTTTGCCTTAGAGCCTTTTTCTTATTAAAATAATTGACTATATCTTCATTAGAATCTAAAATCAGTTTGTTAAACTCCTCAAAAGGGCTTTGTATTTAATTTCAAAATGATAATTTAATGATCTCACTGCTTCTTCCCAATTTAGGTTTTTGGAAAAAATTCCTTTATGACCTAAGTATCTGTCTCACCTTGCAAAAATTCTCCCAAGTGAAAAACCTTCCAGTTGTTTGATGCCCCTGCAGCATTTGCTAATCCTTCAAAATAATTAAGCCAATTAATTGATAATTCACTTTCTGGATTATATTTGTCTAATATAATCTTAATTTCATTTCAAGGAGGCATGTTTCTTAACTTTAAGACTAAAATTGACCATTTACCAAAGTAAATAACCCAGGATTAAATACTAAATCTAAAATAAAAATAAATAATGATAACAAAGCAAAAAAGGAAAAAATATTATTGCTTTAAGCAATGTTAGATATAATAGTGGTCTCAAACTGGCAGACTGCAGCTGCAAGTTTGAGACCACTGCTTTAAGCAATCTTAAATATTTTGTATGATCCACAAAGATGTTTTAGCTATTTGTTTAAATACATGATAGTCCAGAAAATTATTACAATTTAACATTAATAAAATAAAAAATGCTTAATAATCTCATAATTATATAATGTTATTTTGATATCTTTGTAAGAAAAAATGAAAATAATTAAAAATATTTTCCTTTCCTTTCTCCTTTCATCATAATTTTGTCTAAAAATATTCGTCCCTTCATTTCATTTCAAACTGCACATTTGGCCTGCAAGCAATTTGAATTTGATACCATTGGCTTAAAGTATCTAAAGTTGACATAATTTATTAAATCTAAATATCATGGCCTGTGGGATGGACGAAAATTAACATTGGCAAAACTCACCAATGAATCCTGCCGACTCTGCCCTAACACCACTGAGTGGAAAGGCACGATGATTTTCTTTCAAAACAATAAATAAAGTCAGTTGAATTGTAACTATTTAATATCAAACTACAATTATATGAATAACACTTAATCACATAGAAGCATAATGTAGAGGAAGCATTTTCCATTTTTTCCCTCAAAAAATAAAATTCATTGCACTCATGACAATGTTGCTGCTTTATAATTTTTTTATTATAAATATTTTAATGTTATATTTATTAGAACTTTCATTATAAAAAAATATTTTACAAAATTAGAATTTTGTATTCTTTTTGAAATATATTAAAATTTTGATGCTTTTGCTTTATTTAAAATATCTTGTAACTTATATTAATTAAATACATTTTAAAAATATATTTTTAATCTATGCTTAATTATTTCTACATTTTTATTTTTAACAATATATTAGCCATAATTCTAATAAGCAATTTTTTAATATTAGCCGATCATTGATGTGGTCTACAGCTGGGTTTACTTGTGTAACATTTGCCACTGGTGCATTTGCTTGGTGGGCACCTGTTTATATGACATATGCATCAAATATTGAAGGTGAAAATAAGAATGAAAAATTGTAAGTTTTTTAAAAAATATTATTTAAACACTTAAGAATTTTTTTAAACGTTTTAAAATGTTCATTTTTTAATTTTAAATGATGTAATTTTATAATATATATTTAATTAATCTATTTAGAGTCAGCTTAATTTTTGGAGTTATAACCTGTATTGCTGGATTAGTAGGTGTTTCAGTTGGTTCTTTGTCTGCACAGTGGTATAGACGTCGTAATCCTCGTGCTGATCCATTAGTATGTGCATTTGGATTACTGGGTAGTGTCCCACTTCTTTTCTTAGGAATTGTAATGGCTCATAAATATATGTCACTTTCTTGGGTAAGTACCAAATTAAATAGTCAATATTTTGCAATATTAAAACAGACAAGCATTTGAAATGTCTGTAATTATTAGATATCCTAAATATTTATCGTAATATAGCTTTTTTTCCTATAGCAATTATAAAATTATAACAAATCTACAAACAACCAAAAATAATGCAGTCCAAACATAACAGTTCAATTCTATATCATCAGAAAAGATTATTTTAGAGTTATGATTCAAGATATAGAGTAATATTTTTATTTCAAAAATGTTACTCTGTCTTGAACTTGAAAACATCGAGTTCAAGAGTTGAACTTGATGTTTTCAAGTTAGAATAATGTCAAATAAAGACATAGTTGAACTCAAAAACATGTTTTTTCATTTATTTTATGAGATAATTTCAGAATTCGTGAACACAGTTGTTAAATAATTCTAATGATTAAAAATATGGATGAATGGATTTAAAATAATTTTTATTGATCTTCCTATTTTATAGGTTTATATAATATGAAAATGTAATATCCATGTTATACAAGTATTCCTCGCATTATACAATCTCATTTTACGCATTTTCACTATAATGTGATTTAAAAAGTTAATTTACTTTTTAAAATTAAAAAAATTTTTATTTAAAAATTTTCTCATGGATGAACTGCTCAAATACCACTTATCAGAGCGCAACTAATGAATTATACAATCTCATTTTACGCATTTTCACTATAATGTGATTTTAAAAAGTAAATTAACTTTTTAAGGATGTTTGTTCAACTTTAATGTTAAGACCCAGTGATAAGTCAGTGAGTTTATCAGATAAGCTCTGGTTGCTTTCACCATCATTCCATATTACGCATATGTCATCAATGTAATGTATATAAAGTTTTAGGTCTTGGCTAAAACTTCAATTACATCAGCCTCCTTATACCTAACAACTAATTCTGCCATTATACCCATTAATGGTCCTCCTATGGGAACCCCTGTTTTTTGGAGATAGTATCGGCCTTGGAACGTAAAATATGAATTATAAGTGATAAGATGGCATATCTCTCTTATAATACTCAGGTGGCAATCATCGATGGGAAGGTGTTGTAGAATAAACCTATAAAGCATAAGAGCTGCCGGTGCTTGTTCAATAGAGGGATATAATGACTCGTAATCCATAACAGCATACATTTCCTGGGGTAAAGGCCCTACCTCTAATAATCTATCTAGGAACTCGATAGAAGAGGCTATAGTGTAAGGATAATCTTTAAGATGCTGCCCAGCCCAAGTAGCTATCGTTCTTTCTAACTCAAAAATAGGCGAGGACTTTTTATCTACCATTGGGCGGATAGATATTGGGTTTTTGTGAGCTTTAATATACCCAAATAACCTTGGGGCATATGGGCATTTAACCCTCCTAACATTCCAAACCTTAGAAAACCTTTTAGATCTAAGGATAGCATTTACCTTATTATCAATCTTATCTGTGGGGTCTTGCATTAGAGGCATTGAGTTGGACGTAATAATAATACTCCAGTGGAAGTAGTGAATAATACTCCAGTGGAGTATTATTATTTGAATAATACTCCAGTGGAGCTCCCTGCTGCATGGAAATGGTGTGCTCTGAATAATCTTTGAATGTTTACACCTATAGTGACTTTATTCTACACATCGGACAGAAATAAGGACAATAGGAGACTGTATTCTTCTTGACTCTCCCTTATGAGGAATAATACGGTGCTTATCTTAGATAAAGGACTTTTATTACCCTTATAGGGATTAAGGACTTCTAGTTTTGTATATATATGTTCTATGTATTTATTATATACTTTTATATTTTTATATGTATCAACACGTTCATTGTATGTTTAAACTGTTAATTTTTTTCTTCTGTACTTAGTGTGTTATAGAATATACGTTAGAACATTTTAGAATTTTATAATATATCTTTTAAAAGTTTATTTATATTCTGTTCTAAATTATTGTTCAATTTTCGTTTTTGTTAGTATAAGAAGCACATACTGAAGAGGGACCGAGACAGGGTCCGAAAACGTTATATGGCAATAAAATTTTTGTCCCTTGCTAACAGTGCTTTGTGAATTCTACTATATTAGTAAAGCAAGTGGTTATATATAATTAATTCTTTGGCTTACTACAAAGAACTTTTTATAGAGAGAAGAAGAATGCTGCCTGTCAGCTGAATCTTGACTGTTTCATTAAAAAAGTTGAAGATCATCCAAGAGACTTCAAGAGAGCAAGAGTGTGATGATCCAGACTCAGTCCATTCAACATTGAATTGAAGACTGTCAGAATTATGTAGTGTTTAGTTATTTATGACTTGTATTAATTAAATTCAATCATCCAACCGTTCAGTCATTAAAATTTGTGAGCTTTTGTTTATAAGTTTAAATAATTCTTTCATTAAAATTTGATCTTTTGTTCATAGGTGTAAAGTTTTCATTTTTTTTATCCTTCTGAAGAAACCTCTCTATCTCACCCATTCTAAATTCAACTCACTTTACGCAATTTAATGTTACATGATTATTTCGTAGAACCAATTAATTGTGTAAAGTGAGGGACACCTATATCTATTAGGAAAAGCCTTTTGTTTTCCTTAAATGGTTTATTGATTTGTAATAAGGATATCAAGAAAATGAATTGGCCAAACTCAAATGAAAAGTGCTTAAAATGTTAAAAAATTTTATCTTTATTTCTAATCAAACTATGCAAATTGAAGTCTTAATCTTATAACAGTTCAATCTAAACTGTTTTCCAAACTCAAATGAAAAGTGCTTAAAATGTTAAAAAATTTAGCTTTATTTCTAATCAAACTATGCAAATTGAAGTCTTAATCTTATAACAGTTCAATCTAAACTAGTTTCTTAAGAATCATTTGTAAAATACTGTATAATAAGCTGAACACACTGTTTTAATAATGAATTAGAATTTTATTTGCTCACTAAATAATAAATTTCAGAATGATCTAATTCTTTGATTGCATTTATATAAGTATAGTGCACTGTTTAAGCTGTTTCTTGTCGGACGTTTAAAAAAAATGAATGTAATCAGACACCACCGAATTACATAAATAAGCCTAATTAATATGCAAAAAATTAAAATTATCATATCTTACTTAATTTTCATCAAAAATTTTTTGTAATTTTTACAGGTTATTATATTTTTTATTCTCTTTCTAACAGTGAAAGTATTTATTATTATTCTAATTTTTTTTAGAAGTTTTCATTCCACATATGAGATTGCTGAATTATTTTTTTTTAATATGAAAATTTAACCTTCCAAGATATGATTAGCTGTTATCCAAAGATAGCAGTCTTCTGAATAAAACAAGCCATAAATGCAGAAAATCATACCATATTTTCAAAAAATTGATGATAGTCAATTAGCATGTAAATTTTGATTAATGAATATTAAGATATGCTATATTATTATTTCAAAATTTACATATTTATTTAAATATTGCCATTTATTATTATTTTATATATATATTGATATGTTTTTTCCTTAATTTCAATAATTTTTAATAATACAAATTTTTGGGTTTATGTCAAAAAACATAAGGTAATAATGTTATTAATTATTACATTAATGTATATTTGTAATAATTATAATGTATATAAATTGAATACAATAAATTATATTATTATTACATAATAATGTATATAAATTGAAAACAAAAATTGTCTCCTTTCATGCATAAACAGCTATAAATTTTAAATTGCTTTTATTGGACTCCTTCATGGTTGATTCTCATTTCATTCCTAATATCATATTTTCCAGAAAGTAATAATCTTGATGGGAAAAGCATTGGGAAAGGAGTGGTAGAAATAAAACAATAAAAGTTCTACAATAGATCTTTTGTTTATGTTTAGTATTTTCTCATTTTTTGACAAAAATACAGCAAAAATGAAGTAAAAAAAATAAATGATTGATAAAAAAATATTGCCTATTTAATAGAATTAAGCAAAATTTTGATATTATCTATAATATATTTTTAAAATTTTAATGGTTCATACTATAAAATCTTAAAATTAATAAAAAAATTAATTTTTGTAAAAAATTTTTAGTAATTAACTTTATATAAACATATAATTTGAGCAATATGAATGGAGGAATCTAGAATATAGAGAAATACATTTTGCAACAGAGAAAACATTCTTATTGAATATACTTAAATTTTTCATCTCCATCAATACTAAATTGAATGTAAATTATATAACATATTTGCATCACAGTTTATAGGATATTTCTTTACTTATTACTATTATTAATAAAAATACATCATTTGATTTTTATCTTTAAAATATAACACCTGTTTTTTTATGCATTCTTAGTTCAGTATAAAACAGCTTATATAAAATCCAATACATATAGAATTTTATAGGATAACTAACCTTTTTATAACATGGTAGTTATCAAAATAAATATTTGTTTTATATGGAATATAACTGTCCTGTTAACAAGGTATGCTTATGCATTCTTAGTTCAGTATAATACAGCTTATATAAAATCCAATACATATAGAATTTTATAGGATAACTACCATGTTATAAAAAGGTTAGTTATCAAAATAAATATTTGTTTTATATGGAATATAACTGTCCTGTTAACAAGGTATGCCTATTAGCAGGCATACCTTATTAGCAATTATATTCCAAATCATTGCTGTAAAGCAAGTCATAGCCTTTTTTTTTTTTTTTTTTTTTTTTTTTTTCCTGTCTTGGTCCCTCTTCAATATGTGCTTCTTATACTAACAAAAATGAAAATCGAACAATAATTTAGAACAGAACATAAATAAAATTTCGGTTATATAGCATTTTAACATTTTAAAAGATAGAACATTTTAGAATTTTATAATATAACGTATACTCTATAACACACTAAGTACAGAAGACAAAAATTAAAAATTAACAGTTTATCAGTTTAAACATACAATGAACGTGTTGATACATATAAAAATATAAAAGTATATAATAAATACATAGAACATATATACAAAATATATATATACAAAACTAGAAGTCCTTAATCCGTATAAGAGTAATAAAAGTCCTTTATCTAAGATAAGCACTGTATTATTCCTCATAAGGGAGAGTCAAGAAGAATACAGTCTCCTATGTCCTTATTTCTGTCTGATGTGTAGAATAAAGTCACTTTAGGTGTAAACATTCAAAGATTATTTAGAGCACACCATTTCCATGCAGAAGGGAGCTCCACTAGAGTATTATCATTAATGAGGTTTCTCTCCTCATTTTTTTTTTTTTTTTTTTTTTTTTTTTTTTTTTTTTTTTTTTTTTTTTTTTTTTTTTTTTTTTTTTTTTTTTTTTTTTTTTAATGGACTCTACAGTGGTAATTCCTCTAGTATCATATACAGCTTTAATCATAGTAGCACTTGCCCAGTCAATCTTGATATCTTGCTGATAAACTTTGTTAGCTAAGGCCGTGATTAATTCCCCATGGCAACATCATTCTTATGCTCTCTAAGCCTTCTGGATAAATTTCTTTTAGTACTATCGATATACCATTGTTCAGAATTCTCTTCACAATTATAAAGCGGAATAAGATAGTCTATAACTGAAAAATCTGTAAAGCTAGAAGTTTTGAAATAATTTATTTTTACACAATAATTTTCCGTTTTTCTAAAGATTTATAGATTAAATAGGTTTCGTTTATAAAGTATAAGTTGCAAGTAAGTAAAACTTGGAACAGAATATTACGAACAAATACATAACAATGAAAAGTGGGTGTTATTGATACACTATAAAAGTAAATTAAAATGCAAAATATTTAATTCAAGAATAATACAAAATATCCATTATTTTATTTTTTGTATTCGAGTAGAATTTTATAAATTTGGGTCTTAAAACTGTAATGTGCTCTATTTTATGCTGAGGGCCGCCTTTTGCCCACCCTGCATTAAGCAATTGTCTGAAAATTATAGTAATGGGTTGAAGATATTTAAAATACAACCAACTGTAACATTAGATGTTTGGACAAATGCCTACAATTAGTCTAACAAGATTGTAAGAAGAAAAAACATTAAATCATTAGCCTATACCTGAAAAATCTATAAAACTAGAAGTTTTGAAATAATTTATTTTTACCCAATAATTTTCCGTTTAATTCTAATGATTTATAGATTAAATAGGTTTCATTTTTAAAATAAAACTTGCGATATTAGTAAAGAACGCATTAAATATAAAAATATTCTCAACGATGTTTCTATTTGAAAAAAACGCATAAAATATAAAAAATATTCTCAACGATGTTTCTATTTGATTATGAAATGATCAAATAGAACCTTCAATATAGGCTTCACTGCAGTTAAGCGGTTATTTGCAGGAAAATTATCAAGAAATGGTAGAAAAGAACGCATAAAATATAAAAAATATTCTCAACGATATTTCTATTTGATCATGAAATGATCAAATAGAACCTTCAGTATAGGCTTCACTGCAGTTAAGCAGTTATTTGCAGGAAAGTTATCAAGAAATGCTAACTTTGATGTAATGAATAAGAGCAGAATATAAATGATGTAATTTACAATTTTTTGTTTTTAATAATGTACTTCCGAGCATTTGATCTCCACAGAAATAAGGAACAAATTATTAAATAAATTAAAATAAAAAGTGGCTGGAGAGCTGAAATACATTTTATCATTGTAATTAAAATAAAATTTTTTAAATCAAATTAAATAAGTTCTATCTAGATCAGGTAGATTATCCAATGCTCTATTTAGAATAACAGATTTCTGTTATTTGCAATAATATCTAGGATTTAGATTCTCATGCAATTATATATTTATCTTTAATATGTTCATTAAATAAATTTTATTTATAATAAAGTGTTATTAGTAGTTTTTTAACAATGGCACTTCAATAACTTAAACTGTAATGAAAAGCTTCACAAAAATGAAAATATTTTGAGAACATATCTGTTTATTGATTGGTCACAACTTATCTTTATTTTGTTTTATCAACAGAATTAGAGATTAAATTTTGCAAATTTAATCACTAATTCTTCATTCCTAATTGTGTCTGTGTATTTGAAGTGTTATTCATCAACTTTTTATTTCAGTCCATAATAATTCATTAAAATATAATCATTAAACAATAAAATTTGTTAATGATATACAGTAATTAATATAGGTTTATCATTTCATAAAATAATCAAAAATTGCCAGTCATTATATTCTATTATAGTTACTTTTTATTAGATTACTTATACAAGATAGCTTCAAAAAATTTCCAAAAACATTTTACTTTTGCCCTTTGATATAAGCATTTTTATCAGTATATGTAAATTTTTAGTAATATTTTTTGTTACTGCCATAAAAGATAGGTACAGGAATATCGCGATTTTCGATTTATCGCGGTTTGTAATTTGATACCAAAATTCGAATTATTGCGCTTATTTCTGTTTTAAAATGAGACTTTAAAAGATTTTTTCAAAAAAAAAATTTCCATGCGCACGTATTTACTGTACGTGTGTTTCGTACGCAATGGACGCTCTCTGTTCCGCATTATGTTACGATAAAAATGGTCACCTTATACTTAGGACATCTAAGGGTCTTAATCAGGCCCTGTATATGTTACAAAATAAAATAAAATAATGTTATGTATATTTTTTATTCACTCTCCTGTTTCACCTATCCTCATTATTTACGTGTTAAAATGACCTCGTTTAACGCTGTTTCATTTAGCGCTTTGTTTCCTTGGAACGTATCCCTCGCGTTAAATGGGGTCTAACTATATATCCCATTCCTCTAAAATTTTGTTGTGGTCTCTGTCGGTCTGTCATTTCCTTCATTGTATAAATGTTTATTTCTAATTATCATATATAATTCTTATTTTAACTATTTAGAATACAAAGATTTTTCTTTACCTTACATTTTTGTAATACAATTTTAAATCTATATATCTTGTAATGCGCAGTTACTTAATTTAAAAAAATTTCTTTTTATTAGGATGCGGTCCGCGCCCCTCAATCTTCTACGCGCCCGGGGAATGTGTTTCGACTTCTCCCCGTCTCGGCGCCATTGTAAGTGATTGGAATGTGGCGTCATCTGTTGACAAAAAAATCTTTTATGAAAAATTTCATGTCGGTCCATTAGTTCATAGTTCTCAAAATGCTTCGCTATTTAAAAATGGTAAGATCCTTTAAATTATTTATAGATTCGTTACTATAATAATTGCATGTCTGTTATAGCAGGTGAGACAAACTCATTTTAATTTAAGGACTGTAAGATGCCGCTGGCTACATCACATTTAAACTTTTTTTTTTAAATTACATTTTGGAGTAAGGATTTAGAAATATAGATAGGATAATTAAAAACATTGTGTAATCAAATAAATATATTACAAAAATAAATAATTTCTACATAATTGCTTTTAATTATACATGTTTTTTAAATTTAATTCGTCTCTATCAATATTTAATTTTCAATTAAGTGTTAAAAGTCACATTTTCTCTACAAAAACAAAAGCTTTCTATTAAAATTTTATAAATTCAAATATCTGTGACTATTTACATTTTTTAAATAAGTTAATAACACCATTAATAGAAAGCTTAAAAAGCTTTAAGCTCTATTAAAAGCTTTTCTATTAAAGAAAGCTTTCTTTAATAGAAAGCTTTCTTTAATAGAAATTTTATAAATTCAAATATCTGTGACTATTTACATTTTTTAAATAAGTTAATAACAACAAATAAATCTTTAATAAGCCCGTTACCGTGTCCTTTATAGACGTCATTTAAAGAGGGATTGTTTGGAACTTGATTATTGTATTTATCTATCCAAAAAAATACAGGTTCTCATTTATGGCTTTTTGTTTTTCTGGTAAGGACTTTCGCACAAAACGATGTAGTCCTTGCAGAAAGTACTTAGTTTGTGTCATCGATTTGAAAGATTAGTGTCATCTGCATATATACGTCCAGTAAGGCTAATAGAAAAAACTCGTGCAATTACATTTCATTAAAATCAAACTACTGTATATGACATAGCTATGAAGCGAGAGTTACTTCCTATTATCTCATAACATATTGTTCTCATTTTCATTTTTTGAGAGCATTTGGGCAACAAAAAATTACATCGAGGGCCGCCAGTTTGACACCTCTGTATTATAGGATAGCAGCTTTGAAATGACTTATTAATCATGTTTGGAGTCCAGTTTTCGTTTAGTTCTACATCATTATGCAATTTTTGTCAACAGATGATGCCACTTTCCAATTTCTAGACGAATACTAAATGACGGAGCGAAATAAGTCTTTACACAAGCTGCCCACATCTGCAGAGGGATCAGCCGATTCGTAAAAGACGGGATCGACTGCCCCGGCCCGGACCCCATGATAAAAATTTTCAAGAGGTGGGACTGGAGACTAGAACCCGGGTCCTCCAGAATGGAAAGCCAAAGCGTTTCCACGCAGTCAATCCAGGCCAACTAATCACCATTGGCCGGATTGGCCGCGTGGAAACGCTTCGGCTTTCCACTCTGGAGGATTCGGGTTCGAATCCCGGGTCCCACCCCTTGAAAATATTTATCATGGGGCGTGTTTGAGTCACGGGTCCCCCTTGAAAATATTTATCATGGGGTCCAATCACTGGGATTGGCCGCGTGGAAACGCTTCGGCTTTCCATTCTGGAGGACCCGGGGTACAGTCTCGGGTCCCACCCCTTGAAAATCAAATCATGGGGTCCGGGCGCCGGATAGGCCGCGTGGAAACGCTTCGGCTTTCCACTCTGGAGGACCCGGGTTCGATCTCGGGTCCCACTCCTTGAAAATATTTATCATGGGATCCGGGCCCGGCCCGTCGATCCCCGTCCTCCACAATCCGGCTGACCCCTCGCAGGGGTGGGCAGCCTGTGGAAGGGCTTGTTTCGTCCCGCCACTTTGCCCGGCCCGTCGATTCCCGTCCTCCACAATCCGGCTGACCCCTCCGCGGTCCGGCCTGTCGATCCCCGTCCTCCACAATCCGGCTGACCCCTCCGCAGTCCTGGGCAGCTTGTGGAAGGGCTTGTTTCGTCCCGCCACTTAGTACTCTTACTGAATGGAAAGTGGCATCATCTGTTGAGAAAAACAATTAATCACCATTAAGCTTTTTTCGCATTTTTATGACCCTTTCCAATCACTGAGATTATAGGCAGCGATGTGAATTCCAACCACGGGCTGCATCCACATCCGTGGAGGGGAGCCCGATGGTGAAGGACGGGGATCGCCGGGACGGACCCGGAACCCCGAAAAATCTTTTCAGGAGATGCCGGACCAGGAACCCGAACCTGGGTCCTCCTGCGTGGCACGCCAACGCGTTACCACTCGGCCATCCGGCTGCCCATCATTAAGTACTAGTAGATGACAAATAAACAATAAAGAAAATAGTAGCATATAATTTACCTTCATTGCCAGCGGATGGTCATCGTAGAAGCATGGAGGATGTTGATTCAATTCCCAGGTCTCACATCTCCAGATTTTTCAGGAAGGGTTCGGGTTATTCGTGTTATATGTTATCCCATCCTACAACGACAGCTGACCGCATCAGGGGTATAACCTACCCGTGTGGGAACTAGAATGCTTTGCCACTTAGTTCCAACAAGATGAAAAGCGACATAAAACTGCACAGGAAGCGGCCGGATGGCCGAATAGTAAGGCTATCGGCGTGCCACGCAGGAGGATCCGGGTTCGCGTCCCAGGTGTGATATCTCATGAAAAGAGTTTTCGGGGTGCTGGGGCCGGCCCGGTGATCCCCGTCCCTCGGTAAGACTATCTGCGTGCCACGCAGGAGGACCGGGTTCGCGTCCCAGGTCTGATATCTCATGAAAAGAGTTTTCGGGGTGCTGGGGCCGGCCCGGTGATCCCCGTCCCTCACTAAAATATGCAAAAAAAAAAAACTGCATATGAAATTATTGGAATAATCTTCATTATTCCAACAATTTTTAGAGGAAAATATCCTTTCGTTATTAATTTTATATTATAACTGTTATGAATAAATTAACTGCATATGAAATTTTTGGAATAATCTTCATTATTCCAACAATCTTTAGAGGAAAATATCCTTTCGTTATTAATTTTATATTATAACTGTTATGAATAAATTAATCCTATTTAAATATTATCCAAACAATGCAGAACTAGCCAGTTAATCCAAATATACGGCAATTAATTTTAAATTCATTAAAATTGGATTATTGAAAATTTTGAAAATTTCATATATAAAATTATTTATTGCACAAGACAGATATTTTTCTAAATGAAAGCTTGAAACTAATATATATATATATAGTTAGTTGCGTTTTTACTATTGATAACATTTATTTATAACTTCATTAATAGTTCAGAAAGATGCATAATATTCTAAAGTTTGTTTGATCAACCGGTAATTAATTTTCATAAATACCATTAAGTTATTTAAATTTTTGAAATATTATGAATTTATTTGATTTAAGAAGTAATTTATACTTACCATCTCGAAAGATTTTGTAAAGAGAAAACGTAACAAATTCTTCTTCTAATTTTAAATACGAAAGAATTGCATCTTTATAATTCAATGCAAAATTTGGATTTTTATATACTTTCGAAAATGCATAGAAATATCCCTTGTCAGAAATATCTTCCATGTTGTCTTTCTAAATAAATCTTGAAACTGTAAATTAATTTTAAGTACGTTATAAAAGAAATAAAAGTACAGTATAATATTACTTTAAAATATCACTGATAAAGTCAGACCCTAGCCGTATAGTAATGCGTTGGCTTATCACTTATAACTATCAATAGATTCGTATCAAAGTTCCATCCTCGATTTTCAGGGAATAGAAAAGCATACAGTGAGTTTGGGTATACCGTGGTGACAATTGTAATGCACAGATGCTTTCTAACTTATGAATAGAAAGCGGCATAAAAACTACAAAAAAAAATTTCTCCTTAAATGGCTTCCACTTTGAAGAAATATTCCAGATCTTATATGTGCAGTTTTTCGGTCAGTTGTATCCCATCCTTCAATCTTGTGATTGATCCCTTTACAGTTAATAACTAACTTGTGATTGGCTCTAAAGTGGCCTAGCCAAAGTTTTACTTATTAGATTCCGCAACATAATTAAAACCTAAAAATTAATAATATACATCTCAAAAATTTGTATGACAGATCCGGAGCCGTGTCATCTATCCCTGTTATCTACAGTCCAACTGGTTCTCTTCAAAAGAATGGGCTGCCAGTGGCACTGCCTGTTTCACTTACAAGTTAGCCTCTCAGTAATCAATAGATTGAAAAGTGGTATCATTTTCCGTGATAAAAAAAATTCTTACATAGTTATAGACAATTTCTAACAAGATATCTACAACTCATCAGAAAATAATTTATGGTGTAGCATAAAAACTAGAGCATTGACAATTTTGTTCGCTTGACATTTCCATGTCTGAAAATCATAGCCTGTGGTGTCACGATTTCGGACTTGACAGTCTTGAAAGACAATATAGAATCTGATATACGAAATATCAATGCAAACCTGTTGGGTGTCATCTTTTAACAAAAAAATGTTCAACGGTGGAACCAATACGATTCATTCTCACTAATTCATTTTCTACATTATAAAAAGTGTAGACTATATCGAACAGTATGAAACTTCTAAATAATTTCAATAACGATTAATTTGGTATAAGATCTAAGTTTCTTTTTCCATATAATAACAACTGTTGCAATTACAAACATAATTACAACACTTAAGGATTGTTTCCACTTACTCTGCGAGGATGAAAAAATGCGCTAGCGCAAGTAGTCAGAAGCAAATGCGCACCGGTGTGAAGTTGGCCCCCATTTAGTATAAATATAATACAACCATTACAACAAATACTGTATTTAAAAGTCAATGGCTAATATGATTATGCAAGTTATTGTCCCTGCAGGCGAATTAAAATATCATTTCTAGCTTCCATTCCTTATGCTAAGCTCAAGGTCATCGCTCAAGGTTAAGCTTAGTAAGTGGGGAGTGGAAACAATTTAAGTAGATTGTGTGCCGCGCATTTGACCGGTGTGAAGTTTGCCCCACATTTGAATTTTTAAATTTTTTCTTTTGCACTCGTTTGCACCTCGTTAGCACCCTTTCGCACTTTTAATATTTTCGTTTGCACCCCACCGTTTGGCCCCCTAGAGCCAAAACCATAATCGGAGTCCAGCCCTCCCAGTTTCCAATTTTCGAATTTTTTCTTTTGCACTCTTTAGCAAATCGTTAGCACCTTTTGCACTTTTTATATTTAGGTTCTAGACCCAACGGTTTGGCCCCCAGAGCCAAAATAAATTCGATGAGACTAACCTGATATTTGCTTCTTTATTGATGTCATTAATCATAAATCACTTCATTGCATAGAAATACCATAATTTACTATCAATTATTATAAACAAAATTGTTATTTCTAAATACAAAAAGTATTATAAGATATCAGTCTATACTTATTTAACCAGAATCAAAACAATATCGGGGCCCAGCCCCCAGTTTAGAATTTTTTCTTTTGGACTCTTTAGCAAATCGTTAGCACCTTCTGCACTTTTTATATTTAGGTTCTAGACCCAATGGTTTGGCCTACAGAGCCAAAATAAATTCGATAACACTAACCTGATATTTGCTTCTTTATTGATGTCATTACTACAGAGCCAAAATAAATTCGATAACACTAACCTATATTTGCTTCTTTATTGATGTCATTAATCATAAATCACTTCATAACATAAAAATACCATAATTTACTATCAATTATTATAAACAAACTTGTTATTTCTAAATACAAAAACTATTATAAGATATCAGTCTATACTTATTTAACCACATTATTGAGGCCTATCTGTATTATGCAAAAATCTCGGATTCCATGAAAAGCAGAATCTTGCCTTTTAAAATAACGAAAAAATAATAATTATTTAAAATCTGTACTGAAAAAATAGATTAAAAAGTAACTAATGTTTAAAATAACGAAAAGTAATAATTATTTAAAATCTGTATTGAAAAATAACTTTAGTCTATCAAAGAAAGTTCATCGTAAGTAAAATCAAAACTTCGAAATCGCACGATTAACATCAGATATGTCCTGATCTGTGCTTAATGTTTAGAAATCACACGTCATCTAACGGTGTTATGACATCATCGTTAGGATGATCCACTCATTTTAAAATACGATCAAAGATTTAAATATGATAACTCAACTCAACTAGACAAAGTACAATGTAAGGGAAAACGAAACTTTGAATGGTCTCTTGGGAGCCGTGTGACGTAGATGTATTCCAATAGAATTTTTACTGTGATACTTAATATGAAATTTTTTTAGAAAAGAAAACAGTTATTCAATAACAACAAAAGAAAGAAAATATTTTTATGTAAGTTATCAAATTTTATTACTATTCATTAACTTGATATTTTCTGAAACATCATCATCCCAACGACAATATCATACATCGACATCAATCTCGCTTCAGAGTATAAGTAAAATTTTACTTTGCCTGTTGCGATCGAGCACGTCATGCTGCCTAATCCAACCTGCGTTTGTACAGTATAAGTGCATCAGATAGACGACACCGCACTGCCTGATGCGCCGTAATGCAGAAATTCTCGACAGTAATCCAAGAATCTTATGTAGGCACGCTGTGCTGAATCACTTTAGCTGAATTGCTGTAGAGAATTTCTGCGTTGCGGCACATCAGGCAGCACGGCGTCGCCTATCTGATGCACTTATACAAACGCAGGTTGGAGTCGGTGGTGCGATGCGCTCGATCGCTTCAGGTAACGTAAAATTTTACTTCTTAAATTATATATTGGTGTTTGTATTATAAAATTTATTTTATATGTATATATTTAAAGTTTCAATAAAATATTTATTTTGGCAAATGGCATTATTATATCTGTAACTAAAAATCAAAGATCTTGTAATTTATTGTTTTCGAATTTTTATCGAATTTTAAGTGCTAAAGTCTGGGGTAGGCTTATACACGGGTTACGCATTTTTACCGATTTTTAAACTCTGAAGTCGGGGGTCGGCTTATACAAGATTGACTTATATCCGAGTATATACGGTAATTACTATAAATACCATGATCAAAAAGAATCAATAAAGTCGGCTTATACACAGATTGGCTTATATCCGAGTATATACGGTAATTACTATAAATACCATGATCAAAAAGAATCAATAAATACAATTTTTTATATTAATTAATGTTTGAAGTTCATTTTAAACCATATATTTTCTATTGCTGGTCTTTTCAATTCTTTTAAGTTTGACAGCCATAAATATTACTTTATTTACTTACTTGATTTTAATATATTTCTTGAAACTTTTTTATATATATGATCCAAAATTATCAAATGATAATTTAAAATTATGAGTATAGTAGAGCGTTGATTAACTGGAACGTCACTTATCCAAATGTAATTTTCAATTGTGATACGCAACAGGTCTCTGCCAATACTCCCATTCTACAATGTGTAGGGTGGGAGAATCTAAGCTTCTGTTATGCGCATTGACTGTATGCGGAAACAATCGACAATTAAACTACTGTATTGTAATCTAATTAATATATTTAATTTAATACTAATAATAATAATAATAATATTAATAATAATACAAATAATTAGAAAACAAATGAGGCAGAATAACTTATGTAAACATGTATTTGAAATTTGTTTTGTATTTTTTACATTGTTTTTTTTCTTATTTTTCTATCAGATTGATTATCCGAAAAAATCGTTTATCCGAACTACCCTTAGTCCCAATTAGTTCAGATAATCGACGCTCTATTGTATTCATAATCAAGATGAGAAGAACACAATGAAACCTGCATACAACTGGAAGGATTTGGACAGCTAGAAGAAGTGAATAAATTTTGCACAATATATGTTTGTTACTTTTAGAATTATACTTATTACGATAATAAATAAATTGTTATAAAGAAGTCTGTTATTATTTATGTTCACAAATAAAAAAATAAATTTACACAGTCTGTTGTAATATAAATTGAAAATTCATAAATTGAGAATAAATTAAGTCATAATGTTCTTTTTAAGTAACAAACATATATTGTGCAAAATTTACTTACTACTTCTAGCTATCCAAATGCAATATAATGTGATTTAGCTGAATTAAATTACCAGCCACATTAAATTCTATTGTGTCACTACAGGCCAATTCAGAAATATTTCAATATTTCATAGCTCAGACAATCTGTAATTTCTATTTCCATTGAACCTAACAGTATAAAATTCTACTGGGAATTATTTGGGAATTAATAAATACTTATTAAAAATAAATATTTATTAATAATATCAACATTGTACATTATAAAAATTAAAAAACTGTCACAAGTTAAATTTAAAACTCTCTTGTAGAAAAAATTTATCTAAAGTGTGCTATTTTAAAGATATAACTGCTGATATTTTATAAAATCTATAGCATAATTAAATTACTGAACTTATATATTATAAATGGACAATATTTCAATAATTTAAGATACAGAAGCATTATTTTAGATATGGTTTTATACATTAAAGAAAGTTTATTAAAGAATGAAGATTCAGTCTTTTTTTCATTTTTTTATCACTTCACAAGAGATAAACCAAATTTTCAGTTACTTTCATCTAATCAGATTACAATTCTGTTATGTAAGATTCGGTTAGATTATAGATGATCATCTTGTAACATTGCTTTCATCCATAATTATATAAAAACTTTGATCAGGTATAAAAAGATCATACAGCAATATCTCTCAGGCTGCTCAGTAAGCAATCTATTTTTTTCTCAAATAATTAATTTCAAAATTAACTTTATATTAATTTCACTTGTAATTGCAAATAATAAAGCATCAAGCTAAATATAGTCAATATTAAAACATTGCACTACTACAAAAATAAATATATGATACCATAGATCAAGGGTGTCCAACCTTTTGGCTTCCTTGGGCCATATTTGAAGAAAAAAATAGTATTAGGCTACACATAAAAATATAATAATTCTAGCGATAGCTGTTAAGCAAAAAAGTTAGTAAATAATATACAATATATGATATCCACCATGACAAATAGGCAAAAATATCACAGCATAATAATCTTAGATTGCTTTTCGTTCAGAAATTTTTTAATCACTGAAAGTTCTAAAATATTTCTTATTTCAGTGATTAAAAGACACTTTAATCACTGAAATAAGAAATATTTTAGAAAATGGAAATAGGAATTGGATAGGTTTTTAATAATAAAAACTTCATTAAATACATAAAAATCTCAATGTTTTAAGGAAGTTACAATTTTGTTGGGCCACATGCAGCCCATGGGTTGGACAGCTGCCATAGAACAACAGTTTTTCAAAAAATTATCTTAAATTCATGGCTTGCTATAGTAATTTGAAATCTTTAGTGTGGAGAGAAAAACTCATATTTTGCAGAAAAAAAAAAAAAAAATTATTTTTTGAATTGAATGTAATATTTTGCAGTTTTCTGCCTATCAGCTTAAGCATATTCATTATATTCTAATTTTTTGTTGATGACAGTCTCCAAAAGATTCCTGTAATATCTCCACAATACTGCTATTCTCTAGAACAGTGGTTCTCAACTAGTGTGCCACAAAAAATTAAAAATGAATTGTATTCACTGAATGTGCTTTCCATTCAGTGAATAGTATCCACATTCCTGCTACAATCAGTCATCAGATAGATGTTGGGATTCAATGAACCAGGTCCAGATGCTTCCTATATAAACTGGAGCTGTAGGATCCAAGAATTGAACCTTGGAAAATCCAGGTTCCAATGTGACCATCAGACATTATAGTTAGGTTAATTTTAAATAAGCTGCCATAACACACATGGGATATGCTATATTTGGTATCAGTCATTTTTAGAGTCCATCACAGGCTGGCTAATATCCATGATAGGATCAGCAGGAAGGCTGAATGATAGGGATCAACAGGCTGGGCCCAGATCCTTCCTGGAAACCTGGATGTGTTGGACTCATATCCTCTAAAGTGATAAATGACTGGTAAATCCTGCCAATATTAGAAACACTAAAATAAATTATACATTTTAGTTTTGCTTTTACATGATAGTAGTGATGGATTAAACGGTAAGGGGACTAAGCAGCCACATAGCATCCAAAGTCTGAAAATGTCTTTTCATTAGGGTTCGAGGAAAATTACATTTTTTTGTATATCAAGTAATTATATTTTGTTGTCCAAATATCATAACAACAACATTGATTTTTGCAGTTCTGAAGATGAATTTGATCATTTTTTAATATTTCTAAACCGAAAACGAGGACATGATAAAAACCACACGAGATATCTATCGAGCTGCCAAAGAAATATCTTGCACATTTCAAAATGTTGAAATATTATTGAAAATTTTTTTAATAATTCCCTTATCTAATGTGTCAGGAGAAAGATTGTTTTCTGTTTTAAAGCATCTAAAAATTATTTAAGAAGTACTATAGAAGAAGAAAGACTAAATAATATGGCCATTCTGTATATAGAGCAGAAAATTTTAAACCGAACTGACACTGCCAAAATAACTGACGAATTTGCAAGAAATAAAGCAAGATGGAAATTCATGTAAAAAATATGTTTTTTTTAATAAATTTATTTAATGTGTCATGGTATGAAAGTTTTGATTATTTTTCTTTTTTGTTAATAACTTAATGAGAGTTTTCTTGAAACTTTTTTTTTCTAACTTCTCTTTTCATACTTTTCAGCAATCTCTCTTGGGCAATTTTTGAGTCAATTATTTCTGTTACAGGTTGTAAAATAATAATTTCATTACCAGATCCACAGAAATGATAGGTAACAATATTTGCTTCATTCAGTTATAAAAGTTTCTTTTTTCGTTTAATAATGTATTCCCAACGAAATAGATATAAACAGAATTTAATGTTGTTTATCTACTTTTTAACAACTTTTAGAAGTTCTTTTTCATACTTTTCAGCAATCTCTCTTGGGAAATTTTTGAGTCAATTATTTCTGTTACAGGTTGTAAAATAATAATTTCATTACCAGATCCACAGAAATGATAGGTAAAACAATATTATTTGCTTCATTCAGTTATAAAAGTTTCTTTTTTCGTTTAATAATGTATTCCCAACGATCTATATATTTATATGTATTCCACACGTGAGCCGCCATCTTGGTTGTGCGCTAGCAGAAAGCAGAAATATCTACTATCACTAGATGACAGCGTAAAGCAAACGGCGCACTATTTGTCTGCGCAGATTCATGTTTCCACAAGTGCACTATATGCCACGCACTGTGAGTCCCGCACAGCGTAGTGGAAACGTAAGTGGAAACAGGCCATAACGTTGTCAAGCCAGTAACAATACGAATATATGGTTTTTGGAAGTACAGTAATTATTCTATAATTTCACTTATTTTTACCCACAAATACTTTTGTAGTTATTTCAAATGGAAATAATAAATAATCCATCATAATACATTAAGACCCCGTTTAACGGTGGGATACGTTCCAAGAAATCAAACGCTAAATGAAACAGCGTTAAACGAGGTTTTTTCCCCACGTTAAATTTTTCTATTAATGCTGTTTTTTTTTAAGCATATTTTACGCCCCCTTTCCAATCAAGGAGATTACTATGACAGCAAGCCAGTTCCAACCACGGACTGGTCCCACACCCATGGAGGGGGACGGATGGTGAAGGACGAGGATCACTGGGCCCGGCCCAGTACCCCGGAAAGTGAATAAAAAATATACGTACCATTTTTTTAATTTTATTTTGTAGCATGTATTTTTTTTTTTTTGCATATTTTACGCCCCCTTTCCAATCAGGGAGATTACTAAGGGTTATGACAGATTCAAATTTCAACCAAAATTGTTCAGCACAACTGTCATTAGTCAGGGATCCTCTATATATAACATAAAAATTCATTTTTGAATGATCAGTTTGAGAGCCCTGAAAGTTTTACTGCTTGGGGACTTGAAATTTTTACTACTTGACTTGATTCATTACTGCATGATATTGTTTTATTTTTACCTGTATGAATTATTGGTAGGCATAAAATATATATATCATGACTTCCTCATAATAAATAGCATTCATTCAACATTACTATATTCTATTATTTTTTAAAAACATATTGAATATTCTGAATTCTGATGGTTTGAGAATATAACTAGTTCAATAGATTATCATTTACAACTAGTTAAGCCTGTGGAAAATCATGTTCTAGGTAATGACAGATTCAAATTTCAACCAAAATTGTTCAGCACAACTGTCATTAGTCAGGGATCCTCTATATATAACATAAAAATTCATTTTTGAATGAAAGCACCTTTGTCAAATCCATAGAAATGAAAAGCAATAAAAGCTCTAGAGGTAATATTGCAGTAGAGTCCTCCTAATTTTTGTATTTAATCATTTTATAAATTTATTATATTAAACAAAGTAAATTTATCTTATGAAAGCATTTTTTTTTGCATATTTTACGCCCCCTTTCCAATCAGAGAGATTACTAAGTGGACGGGGCTAGTTCCAAACACGGGCTGCACCCACACCCGTAGAGGGAGCCGGATGGTGAAGGACGGGGATCATCGGGCCGGGCCCAGTACCCTGAAAAAATCCGGGACATGTTCTAGGTTATGACAGATTCAAATTTCAACCAAAATTGTTCAACACAACTGTCATTAGTCAGGGATCCTCTATATATAACATAAAAATTCATTTTTGAATGAAAGCACCTTTGTCAAATCCATAGAAATGAAAAAGATTTAAGCATAGATATAGGAATAATGTCATGTTGAATTTAATTCATTTATCAGTCTTAAAAACAGACTTAACTAGTTGAGAGAAGAATGTGATTGCATCTGCAATAAACACAGATAAATATTAAATTAAAACAAATCCCATTTAGATATTTGGTACATATTTTTATAAATACCTTGGTACAATTGCATACATTGCAAACCCCAGCAAAAATTGTACTGATCGATAGGGGTCAAGTCACACGAAATATAATATCCCTAATGAACTAGGGTTCAAATGGCAAAGGTTAATGAGATATACATGCGTCTTGATAGCATAAGTAGTAGTACATGGGAACAAGACGTGTTGCACTGCACATCATAGCAAGATGAAGCACAGTATCAAACTCTATGCACTGTGAAACTTTTAGTCTCTATATCTCATTGACCTTTGACCCCTAGTTCATTAGTAATATTTTGCATGTCTTGACTCCCCTATCGATTGGTACCAGTTTTACTGGGTTTTGCAATGTATGTAATTGTATCAATACTTTTTTATAGGTGAGTATTTACATGAATAAATTTGAATAAGTAAACTAGTGGATTTTTTGCAACTATAGTCATATGACATGAAAAACAAAAATATTCACAGAAATTATTGAAGGATTATAAATAATCTTTATTTCTTAAATAATTATTAAAGATTCTCCAAAATATATAGAAATATGCATTTTATTTTAGACACTTTCATCAGTTTCCTGTGAGCAAGGAGTTTGAAATTCTAATAAGTGATTAGTGGCCCGTTTTTTTCATATTATATATGAAGATGTATATATAACAAATAATGAATTCTGTTGAAAATTTATCCAGATTCTTAATTTAAGCTTATGCTTATCGTATATTAATTGGAAAAAATAAGACACACTGAAAATTTTAATGAGATTTAATTTCACATGAATTATACTCAGCAACAACACAACGTCTGTTTTCGTGCTACAGTAAGTGATCAGTGTATTTATTATACTTAAATTTAGAATTCATCATTCGATAGTACTATTCATAATAATATATAATATATTCAGTGTTTTTTACATTTTACAGAATCTATTGCATCAAAAATAATTTATAAATAACTAAAGAATAAATCAAAATAGCCGCAATATGCATATTTCAAATTGATTTAGGCCTAATCTTGTTCATTTTCAATTTCCTTTAAAAATACATTTGGCATTTTATCATTCATAGAATTCTTATTTTCACTCTAATAATTTTATAAAATTATTTACTTACTCTGGTAAATAATTAGCCGAATAACTCGACCATTGATGAATTGAAAAATTTAATTTTCTTAGAGACGATGACGCCATTTTCTGAACCGCCGTTCATGGATTCCCGCTTAGCAAATATTTAAATTTATTTTTCAAATTAATAAAAATGTCTTTGGAATAATATCGTGTTTTTCAATGTTTTTAAAAATGTTTTCTTAAAAATTAAATATTCAGCGATAGTTATGCTGAATATATTATATTATTAAAATAAATATCAGCAAAACTAAATTGATACAGCGAGACCACTCCCGTATAATTCTAATATTGCTTGCTAATATTGAATATTGGTACGATTGGTACAGCATTCTTTACTGCTCATTTCAAAAAACATTACTAATTTTTGTATGATTTAAAATGGTCTGTGTTATTAGTTTAATAATTTGGAAGTTCTAAAAATTATTTTTTGCGAAATATTTGAATAGTACATTATTCAAATGTTTTTAATGCTAATTTGAAATATATTACCAATTTTTACCTCCAGTTAGGGCAACCGGATGGCCGAGTGGTAACGCTATCGGCGTGCCACGCAGGAGGACCCGGGTTCGCGTCCCAGGTCTGGTTTCGGATTTTTTCGGAGTATTGGGGTCGGCCCGGTGACCTCCCGTCCTTCGCCATCCAGCCCCCCTCCATGGGTGTGGGTGCAGCCGGTGATTGGAGGAAGTGGCCCGCCCTTTAGTAATCTCCCTGATTAGAAAGGGGGCGTAAAATATGCAAAAAAAACCCAGTTAAAATTCAAAACAACAATTTTTCAGTTTTATATTTCGTTTTAACGCTCAGCCAAATTTATTCAAATATAAATACGGTTTTTCTGCTTTGTTTTATACCGCTTTCTACTCGATGATTACTAAGTGGCGGGCATTACACTAAGGGCCGCTCATATTTTTGATGAAGTCAGCTGTCAGGTTGAGGATGGGATTCATCTATCTATGGCTGTGTTTACTTACTAACTCCGAGAGATCACGGAATACGTCAGAAATTCGACAAATTACGTCGTCAGATTAAACTGAGCAAGACAAGCAAAATAAACGGAACGGGCGAATATTACAAAAGGCGGCTGAAGCCAAAAAAGAAAGTTTGCGCGATTTTAATATGTAAGGCGACTGAATTCATATTTTTTGACAACGAAAATAGTGATTCTGAATATAATTCAGGAGTTTGAAGGAATGCATGGTTTTCCAGGTAGGTAAAACTTATTATATCATTAATAATACAGAAAATATTTATTCTAATAAGGAGTTTACTTATAGGTGTCCTAGGTGCAATCGATGGAATATATACTGTATTCCTATTCCTGCACCAAAGGCCATCCAAATTCATATTATTGCAGAAAAAAATTTCATACTATTCATGTGACAATAAACTGAAATTCATTCATTGTTATTCAGGAGAAGTAGGTTCATCATTACATGATACTTGTGGCTTTAGATCAGATTTACAAACAATTCTAGATGATGACAACTGTTTTCCATCAGATAGCTACCTAATTGCAGATTGTGCATATCCTTTACAAACTAGGATTCTTACACTATTTAAAAACAATGGACATTTTAGCAGGCAGCAAATAAAATATAATGTATTACTATCATCAGCAAGATCAACAATTGAACGCGCATTTGCTCTATTAAAGTGTAGATTTAGACGACTTAAAACGCTTGACATGAAATTAATTGAAGATATTCCAGCTGTAATTATTTCATGTTGTATCTTACATAACGTTTGTCACAGTATGATATATTAGATTATTCAGCAAAATATGACTTAAATGAACAGTACTGATGATAATCAAATAGAAGAAACTATAACTGGGAATTGTAAAAGAAACCTTATTGTTCATTCTTTATAATTATTTTTAAAATAAAATAATTCCGTATAGTATAAATTAAATTAATATTCATCATCATATAAACAAATACTCATGGGGACTTTAAAAAATATTGTATATCTAGTATGCAATATTATATTTGTAAATAAAGCAAATTTTTTCTTTACCAATATATTTTGTTTAATCCAATCATTCTGAAATTAAAGTTTTTGTTGTCAGTCTGAAAATCTTAGAAATGGAACATAAATATATAACAATAAAAGTTAATAACATTTAACTTTTAAATTTAAAACTTTTCTGAATAGTTTTTCGAAGTTTAGACCTGTAAAATGACATCATTAATTAATGTATTTGTGGTCAGTAAAATAACTATAAATCATTATTTTTTTGTAAAAAACGATTTATTGAAATACTGAAATGTAAAATTATATTACATAACTTTTTAAAATACAATAATAATAGAAGTATTGATGCTCAAATTGAGTTACAAAATATTTTCAAAAAGTCATAGTAATAAATAAAAGCAAGAATATTTTAAATACATTAAAAACCTATGATGAGAAATTTTTCAAGGAGCTTTTCCATCAGATTTAAAAATTTATCTTGCTTTTCCATCTTTTCTTCATGTCTCTTTTGTTTATTTTTCTCTCGATCATCTAATTTCTTTCGTTTGGTAGAATGACATTTTATCTGGTGATGTTTTAAGAGCTGCATCCATTTTTTTATCTTCAGAATAATTTATAGTTAACTCTGCACTATTACTACTACTAGTTGAAACTGGATATATCTCAGGCCTTAATGAAAGAATATTGTCCATAAGATTATAATATTCCCAGTCAACTTTGTTATCACCAGATTTATTTGATATCAGCTCAATACAAAATTACGGTGATTTTTACTTAATGACGCAAAACGATCGATTACTTTGTTCAAATCGAGAGCTTTTGCGATTTTTCTCTCGATGAACATATAATGTTTTTTCAATTTTTTCCATTTTGTGTCACATTGTTTCTAATAAAGTATATACTGAACAGAAATACAAATTATTGTTTATTTAAATAAATATCAAGTACAAAATTTTAATCTAGATAATTTTTATATATTTAAAAGTTCGTTATATTTATTAAAAAAATTTATTGCCTCTTATTATAATCAGCTATCTGATTCTGAATATCGGAAAAAAATATTTCTTCTATAAGTTCAGCCATGCTATTTCTCATCAAACACGTCCCGAAAATAACGTCAATCGGTATTCATCGTGACGTTATCAGTATTTCACCAATGATAGCTGGTGGATTTAGCAACACACGGGGTATCTATGATCTACATCAATTGTGTTTTAAATAATGCTATTTCATTCTATTAAAAATAACTAGATAAGCATTTTTTTGTGATAGGCGCTCGAATAATATTTTGCTGGGGGCCAAAAATTTAAAATTCCGCCACTGATCATTCATCAGAAATTTCTGAAATATTAAAAATATTTTTTCATCAAAAATTATAATTTGAATATTTAAAGTTAATTCGCGTACTATTTAATATTCGTTTCTATTCTGAAAACTTTGAGAAAATGCACGCATACGTCCAAAGATAAATACAGGCATTTCCTGGTTTACGTAAATAATTGGGATTGAAGTTTTCTTGCGGAATTCCAATTTTACGTAAGATGAGAAAATAAGTTTTAGCAAAAATTCTGAGGAGAAAACTATCGAGACTAGCGATCTACTGTTATTGTATCTGTACCACTGGTACCACATTATGGCGCCATTACGTTCTCCGACTGGATAAACGCTGCATGGAACAATATTGTAGCAGTAATATGATACTTAGGATCAATAAATAATATACAAAATTAATCAAGTAATAAGAACTTTAAACGTTGTAAACCATTGTGTTCTGATTTGTAACCATTCGTTGCTTATAACACGCTTGTAACATATAAATATGATAGATGTTTATGATCTATATTTCTAAAAAAAAAGTTATGAAAAATATTGATTTTACGTAGTCAATTTATGGAAATTGGATATATGTATATCGGGGAATATCTATTTCACAGATTAATAATACAGATGGGACACTTCCTATACTTTCAATGGTAACTTTTCAAAATGATATCCTGGTTACGTCACTGCAGAGAAAAGAGTATGATCGGATTGCTCTGCTCTGAAATTAAAAAACAGTGCGAGGAGAATCGAGTAGTAATAAGTAAACGCACAGATTGGTCATCTATAGGATCTGAGCAATCTGATGTAAATAAATAAACATATCCACTATAAGGTCTCCGAGGATGATGTGAACAGGCTAATCGCCTACCTGCGGTCTGTGGAGTGAGTAAGGACAGATAATGAGACTGAGACAACGATGACACAGAGACGACCTTTGTAACAACAAAGAACTTCTTTTATTCGAGAGAGAGAGAGAGAGAATTTTACAATATCATAACCCGACAATCATCGTCGGATGGACAAATGCCTTGTAATAAGGTCGATAAGTCGGTCTTGTGAAGATTTAATAATCGCTCGATGTTGCTGCTAAGTCGAAGAGGATTTCCCTTTTTTGTCTTTTGGGAAATCTTCGTTCTTCAAGGACAGAAAAGTTCACTATCTTCCATGGGTACAGTTCTTTGGCGATTGTAGTTATCAGAATAATTCGGATAGACAAATGCCTTGTAATAAGGTCGATAAGTCGGTCTTGTGAAGATTTAACAATCGCTCGATGTTGCTGCTAAGTCGAAGAGGATTTCCTTTTTTTGTCTTTTGGGAAGTCTTCGTTCTTCAAGGAGAGAAAAGTTCACTATCTTCCATGGGTACAGTTCTTTGGCGATTGTAGTTATCAGAATAATTATTATTTATTTTTGGGAGGAGACTTTTCTTGTATTTGCTGGCGAAGTCCGACTCGATCGATGATGGGAATATCTGCGTTGATCTCTTTCTGTCTCTCCTTGTTTTTTCTCTTTTTTCCTCTGATGCGGGCGGCCGATCCCCTTTTTAAACTTCTCCGAGCCCGGGACCAGTGCTTTCTGGCTATTGTCTATTATTTTCTTCTGCAGGTGGGGTCTACTGGATTAGTCCGTGGACACCTGCATAAGCACGATCCTTCACCCGCGATACGTAATCACTTTTTGTTCGAGATTTTTCGATCCTAGGGACGACGTTTCGCGTAAAATAGTGTAACTCGGGTCGATGCTTAACTTTCCTTTTAATCTAAAGTTCTTTATTCGCTTTTTTTACTTGCGGAGGACAGAGTACCTCGGGTCAGCTGCGGGATAAACACAACTGACGGTGGTCTATTTTTTAAGGTGCACTCCCGGTTGAATTATGATGAGGAGTGAAATGACATTTTATAGCAGGCCCGAATTCCGTGTCTCCACATTACTAAGTTCAGATAAATATAATCCCTGGACAACTGCATAAGCACGATCCTTCGCCCGCGATACGTAATCACTTTTTGTTCGAGATTTTTCGATCCTAGGGACGACGTTTCGCGTAAGATAGTGTAACTCGGTCGATGCTTAACTTTCCTTTTAATCTAAAGTTCTTTATTCGCTTTTTTTACATGCGGAGGACAGAGTACCTCAGGTCAGCTGCGGGATAAACACAACTGACGGTGGTCTATTTTTTAAGGTGCACTCCCGGTTGAATTATGATGAGGAGTGGAGTGACATTTTATAGCAGGCCCGAATTCCGTGTCTCCACATTACTAAGTTCAGATAAATATACGACTTACGAATAAAGTTGTATTTTTATCTATGCCAGCAAGCGATGATCTCTTATCATTTTTTCACATATGAGTCTTCATTAAATCAACTCTCATTTATATTTGAGCCATTCACAAGCCAATTCGATTAACTCCACTTTTTGAATTTTTTTAAATTTTAGTGTCAAAACACTTGATTGACTGTTAACTATTTATATTAAAAATAAATTTCTTTAATAGTTTGGCTTAACATCATTAAATGACAAAAAAATTTGTTCGGCCACCAAATAATAAATAACTTATTTCAGAAGCCAATTTGATTACCTCCATATTCTAATATAAATCGTGGAAATAACGCAATTCAAATGTTTATGATTGTCTTGTTATGCCTAAGACATTTTTTGAATTTGCCTTTCAAAGTTAGAAATATATTTTGACATCTTTTAAAATCACTAAATTGGAAGGATCAATTCAGAGACTTGTAGGAAAGGTGCGATACCGTCTACATGAAAGTTTTCGCTAATCAGTTTTTATTCGATAAATTTTTTGGCTTTAGTCAAGATCTTTCGTTATTCGTCTAGGATACGACAATATGAATTTAGTTAAGTAATTTTTTATACAATGGTATATATTACATAATAACGGCAAGCTGTTCATTTTGTCATAAAAAATAATTAATCGGTTATTGTTATATATGGATATTCATAAAATAAGCGCTTGTAAAATAATTTATTATATTAAACAAAGTAAAAGATGATGTTCTTTGAAGTCCATGCCTCTCAAAGGAGAGCCACATGCGGCTCGCGAGCCGCAGTTTGCCGACCCGTGGTCTAGATGATTGGTGTTATTTATTCTTTTTTTCAATGCTAATAGAATTAGAAAGCACAAAGAACAGACTGTGTAAAGAATCGATTAACTCGAAATATTATTCAAACACTACGGAACAAATAATTGTATGATGTTGCACTGGAATTTGGTGGAGATATGCACTGCACCGTGCTTAGCATATTCTATGTCGTCTTCATACAACTGGCGAAAACGCTTACGACTTGTAGAAGCAGCCATAGCGAATTCCGAAAACAAAACTGTAACTAGTCGCGTGGATGCCGACTAGGCGCCACTCGATTTTTTAAAATTAAAATATTTATCGAAGCGTAAATTTTTATTGCACATACACAAAAACATATTAATTTAGGAATACACAATAATTTTATTTTTCGTTTATTATTATTTTGTGTATGTACCAAAAAAAGAAAAAATAAATATATTTTGATTGTTATTAAAATACATCCATTTTTTTGACGAGGGGTACTCAGCGTTACGAAAATTATAGAAGGGGTACACATATGTCAAAAGTTTTGGAAACACTGGTCTAGATGGATTCAATTTTTCCACGATAGTAAAATCCGTCGAGATAACATTCACCAATAAAACTTATGCATTTTGTGACGTTGAATTGTTGGCAAACTTGAACATCAAGATGGCGGGATTCTATATCATTAACTCTCATCTCTTTAATCAAAAATTGCATAGAAACATTTTTCGTATTTCTTGTTATATACATTTTCCCTTCCTGGATTTTGTTTCAGTTTCCTTGTTTACTGCAACTGTTAACATCATTTCGTAAATAGTGAGTGCCTTTCATTGCTTAACGTCCATTTTGTTTTACACGAAATGAATCATGGGAACGGCACTAAGAATTTTGGGGGAAGCGATGCTTACCGCGACTGTTGTTATTCATAAGTAGAATTGCCTCCGCGTTTATCTGCGACGGTTTTTGACCGTTCCGCTTACCGCGGGGAATAAAGAATTTGAAATATATGTTGCATTAACTTATTTCTAAAAATATTTTGAAGATTGAATTTGATGGTATTATTATTACTTTTTATTTTCACTTGCCAAATCGATTAACTCCCTCAGTCACACAAAAATTTTAATAATAATAACAATTACTCCAAAATATACTATTTCATGCATTTTATATGTGGTTAGATAAAAGCTCCACCTGTAGTAATATATTCTATAATGTTTATTTGAATTTACATTTTAAAGGGAATTAAAAAAAACAATGTAGGTCTATATTATTTTATTATTATTCACTACTTTTTGTTTTGTAGAGTTAATCGATTTGGCATATAACTTTATTAAGACATTATTTTGTACTTTTATATGTAACAAATTCTACATTATATAACTATTTTGTAAGTCATTGAAATTTATGTAATCATCTTTAATCAAAAAATTATATAAATCGATTAAACTAATATGTAATGAACCTTATTAATAAATCTATAACAAATAAATTTCAAAAACTTACTTTTATGTAATTAATAAAACTTGTACTTTGCACTTGTGATGTCTTTATTATTATTATTCTTAATTTTAATGAAAAAAATCCATCATATTTTTATTGCAGTTATAATCACGTGTGATTATTTTTTTCTATAAAATTGATTACAATCATAAATTTAATAAATTAGTATTAAATTTTTTTCAGCAATAAATTACTGAAAAAATTTAATAGTGAATTATTCATATTCAATTATATATTGAGTAATTCATATTTTTAATTCTGTTACTTACAGCAGGGGTGTCAAACTGGCGGCCCGCCAGTTTGATATTGATTTTTTGTGGCCCCCAACTCTCTCAACGGTATGGCCAGGCTTGTAAGCGACAGAGCGACAAGCAACATACGACTAGCGACAGAGAGATTAGTAGCTGGCGACATCCTGGCCATACTGATACGCCGCTCGCTCGACTTCAGTCGCCATAATGGTATTATCAGGAAAATTATGATTCTTTCTTCTTTTGGATGATTTTCATCAATCCTTCTACCCAAATATCCATTAATTTACTTAAAACATAAAAATTTTATAAATTTACAAGTTACTGTACTTACCAGATATACCACAAGCATTTCTCAGTACAATTCTAGTTGAGTTACAGCACGCCGATCTATGATAGGACGCTATCATAGATCCGCTATCATAGTTTTGATAGGAGAATTGAAGTTTCGCCTCCCACTGACTGATGTATTAAATATGAATCGACAATTCCATTGTATTAAAGATTCACTCCAAAACTATTTGGGCTTTCAAGATGTTTTTATTAGAATCTATCGTACAATCAAAAAAGTAAGAATTTAATTTCGAGTCGACGGGCGCCTATCATAAATCCGCGTGCTGTAGCTCAACTAGATCATACCCATTTCCCACAATTTATCGGTAATATTTCTATTGGTCTGCTTTGAACTTCTGAAATCAAAAGTTCTCTATTAATGCTGCTGGAATTCATTACTTAAGTCTGTTCGTTCCACAAGAACAAACTTGTCGGTACGGCCAGGCTGGTAAGCGACAGAGCGAGTCTTTTGTAGCTGGCAACAAAAGTCAATTAAACATACGGGTTTTCGTTGTTTGGTGATTATGCATAATCACCAATCAATCACTTTTATCGTAACATATGTTACGCCCAAACACCGAAATCGCACAATGATAAACAAGGCTTACTACAAGATGATTTTTGTGATTGTGGTCATGATACAGAAAACTTATATAAAATGATAGTTCCGGATAAATGAATCACTATGTAATCTAAACACTATGCTATTGATCCTGATAAACATAGCTGCATATTTGACATTATCTATTAGTCAATAAGACACGGATGAGAAATGTTATGAATAGACCATTTACACCAGGGGTGGGCAAAAGGCGGCCCGCGGAGGCATATTATACGGTCCGCCACGTAAACTACAACATATTACAGTTCCAAGGCCCACATTTATAAAATTCTACTCGATAAGAAAAAATAAAATAATGGACACTCTGTAGTGTAAAATAATGGATATTCTCCCTAGTGTACAGTACACTACCGAGTTACTCCAAATTTTGATGATATAATTAACCATGAATACACTACCAAGTTACTCCAAATTTTGATGATATAATTAACCATGAACTGTGAGGAAGTTAATTCTGACCTGTCCTGCTTTATTTTATTATGCACTTTATTATTTATCGTTATTTTCTTATCATCTACGCATTATATTTTAGTTTACGAGTTAACTTACTTTCACTTTCTCAGTCGTAGTTAGCAATCACGTGATACGGAATCGGGAACCGTCCTCCGGAAGGGCTGTCCTGGGTAATGACGTCATCATCTAAGTAATTTTACCACTGATCCGATATGAGAATGTAAGAATCATCCATATCGATGTTTTGTCCGGTATATAATTAAATTGTAATAACTCTGTACGCTAATAAATTTAAACTTCTTTCGTATCTTTATGTAAATGAAGCTACACGGTACTGTACGTCACTCGGATATAAAAGATTGATACTCTCTGAGTCGTCGGTTTCGTGTTAAGTGACATTGGGTTTCTTGTAAATGTCGACGATCGACGTTTGTATCGGTGGTGGAGGTAATAGAATTAAGTAGTATTTAAGGTTTCTTTTTGTGAATAATTGATTGTTGATATTTGAGTTGGATTAAACTAGTTTTGTTGATTAATTGATTGTTGCTTTATTATCGTTCCAATAAAGCATTTATTAACACTTTTTGTAAGTGTTTTGAGTCTAATAAATTTTATATTTTTTGTTATCTAACTTGTTTGAAAATTTATTCCAATTATTAGTGTAAGTTTCTAACGTCGTTTTGTTCGTTCTAGTTCTAACACTTAATCGGTACTTTTAATTGTAAGTTCCTATTTCCGGTTTTGTTTCGTCAGTTAGACTTTACATTGTGTTAGATTGTTTTGCTGTTAATTATTTTTAAGTTAGAGTTTAGCTAAAGACCTGAGCTCAGGCCGAACTCTGGATTGCAGAGTCGTTAGACCATTAGGTTAATTTATAATTATTGCTATTGACCTTCGTTAAAATCCGCGACTTTGCAAGTAAATTTTGCCATATACATTAAATTGTAAATTTGTTTTTACAAAATTAATTATGTACGTATCTAATATTTTGTAGCATTCTGATGTAATATGTTAGTGTGCGTGTTGTGATAGTTTAAAAATCAATCAGTTTGATAAAATACTTCTGATAATTTTCTTTAAAAACATAATTTATTAATTCGTAGGACGAATTATTTTCTAATGTTTCTAATGGAAAAATAGTTTCAAGGGATGCTTTTGAACTCTTTGCATACAAACAAAAATTAAGAAAATAACACAAGAAAAGTATATTTTAAATATACAAACAAACACTAAGAAAATAACACAAGAAAAGTATATTTTAAAAATATTGATACACGAATATATTCTTTGTGTAAGTATCACAAAAGTTGCTACACACGATAGCGTGATTAAGAAGGAGCAGATAAATTGGCTCAACTCACACACGATAGTGAGATTGACAAGAATGTGGCAGATAAATTGGCGCAACCATTATTCTTGTCCCGTGTGATAGTGAGAGGAATATATTTGTGCAAGAATCAGTCTTGCTTGAATGTGAGTAGTCATTTTGTGTCAAAGTAGTTTTATTAATTATTAATAGATTAGCTAATGTTATCATCAATTATTATCATTATATAATTACATAATGGCGCCATAAGGTTAAATTAGCCCTTAGGTAAATTTCAATTTTTATATAGCCCGCTTCATCCTGAAGATTGCTTATCCGGCCCTCGGCAGAAAATAATTGCCCACCCCTGATCTACACTGTAGGCGGCAGCACTTCCGTCTTTGGTATTAGGCTTAGAAGTTAGGTGTCATCATAGAGAATCACTCATGCCATATAATTGCTGCATTTCTCAATGTAATTGCAACGCAAAAATAGATAAATGACATCAGTTTCATTTATTTCCTAAAGTAATCTGAAATCCTGGAGTATCACTATTAAAGCAGGAAAGACAATATTAAAGCATGCCAAAGTTTGCAGCTTGCATTCTCACGACACCGATTACACTCCATCGAAAACAATAGGTTAGTTACAATTATTACTTTTTAATGTTTAATAATTTCTGTTCTTTATATCAAAATTTATGATACATTTATGTTAAAACATAGGTCTCCTGTAATTAATGCTTCAAATCAACTTAAAGTATTTGCTGAAAAAAATACATCGATCTCTCTCTGATGTTGCTGATCTTTCTTCAAACTAGTTATGGATTGTTGAAAGGTTGAAATTACTCAAATGTTTCCTTGATATTACATTTATTGGTGAAAATTGTTCAGGTGTAAAAATGAGATGAAGGTGCTCTCTAAATGTTTTGACACAGCTAGAACTGCGAATGAGATCGTGTATTTGCCATGCAGAAAGTCTGAAATTTAATACAATTTAAATGTAAAAAATAAAGCAGCAATTATGAACATACTTAAAATATACTATTAAGCTTTACATTAATATTATAGAAAAGTTAACAGTACTATAAACAATTTGAAAGGTTAGTGTGACAAGTGTCTGATGTATCATAAGCATTCTTGATGAATAATGGCAGTATGCATTAAATATCAATTTTCCTAAAATCATGTAAGATTCTGACACATTTACGATTTTCTTTTACAAATACAGTATACAGTATAAATAAAATCATGACTCAATTGAAAAATACTTTCCACAAACAAAACATAAAAATAGTTATGTAAATAAAATAAGGGCCAATAAAAGGTTATATACAACATTATGATCCTGCTATAATAAAAAATTACTTCTTGAGATAGTAATTTTATATATAAAGTAATTTTGAAGTAATTTTTTATTATGAAGGACCTTTAATACATAGTCTTCTCGTGACACATGTTTATAATGTGGTTTATGCAAATTTACAATAAACATAGCTTAATATCATTTACCTTTCAGTTAACGTGGCTTTTGTCCCAGTTTTTTGCTCCAATATCTTTTAATTGTTTCTTAAGCTCAGAAACAGCCAACTTACTAAAATCCAGGTAAACCTGTCGTAACCTGGACTGCCCAAAAAAGCAATTTTTTTCATAATTTTTATATTAACTTCTTTCTTACCTTGTATTTAATAGATTTAGGGGTGGAATATTGCTGAAATTATCCTCAGTAATTCACAATAAACGATATTCGATCGGACTATGTCGTTTCGCGGAGTACCGCCATTAGCATCCTAGTCCGCGCTCTCCAGGTCACGTGGCCAGTTTATGACGAAGGCGACGTCATATGACACGTGACTGACTTAACTTTTCGAGTTGAGCGTGGTTCTTGATTCTCTCCCGCGCGAAATTTTTATTTTAATATTAATAAAACTTTATAAAACATCATATCGATTATAAAGGTTGAATTGTTTAAATTATCCGTAATTTTGTTTTATGATATAAATCCTAAAAATACGGCAATATTTATTCGGTCGTCGCAAATAATTTTTATATTGTATGAAATAATATTTTTATTCAACGGTTGATTCTTTTAATTTTTATTACTCATTTTATCAAGTTGTTATCGAATTTTATTTCGAAATGTTTTTTTGCTATATTACATTTGGTTGATGTTCATAATATGCTCTTTAAGTTAATGCGGAAAAAAAAAAATTAAATTGTCCTTTATACTTTTCCATCATCAGACTTTTAATTTTGTTTTTTAAATACAGATCTGCTTTTGTTGTATTATAAAGATATTTTTTTAATATTAGAAACAATTAAATAACTCATTTATAATTAAATAGAAAGCTATGCTTTATTGACTGTATACTATAATTATCTTTATATTGATATATATATATAAAACTTTTTTATGAATATAACTTATTTAATAACTGATAAACTTACTGAAAATTCAGATTTACTATAAGGTAAAACCGATTCCATCTTTAAACAAATAACATATATTGGTATAAATAAGATGAAAAACCATGGATATCAATTTCTAAGTAGTAATAGTATTGGAAGGTGAGCTTATACAATGGGAAATTTTTTAAGAATATGAAATTAATTAATTTATTTTAATGAATATCACATTGTTCTAACACTTGAATGTTGGGTAGTCGGCTTATACACGAGTATATATAGATACTTAAAATGAGATTGAAATTCACTGAAGTGTGTATGTTAGAAACCAAAAAATAACTAACATATAGTCACACTTTAAACTGAAATAGCTAAAACTAAAATTGACGTGATTGAATGTCTTATAAAAATGTGATGTCATCGATAGCTTGTTGATCATTAAATAATTACTTATAATTAAGAAAAATTAATTAATTGAGTTAATATAATTCAATTTTAGTATTCTTTTTATTATGCTCTCAAAAAAATAAATAAATAAAAGTGAAAAAAATATTAAAAAGTAATACATTATATTTCAAATTGTGAAAGCCTCGCGGGCCGCACAAAATGGCTTGGCGGCCGCATGCGTCCCGGAGGTCGCCTATTGGACAGCCCTGTTCTAAAGTTTTTATATTTTTTTATAAATTAATTCAAATTTCATTTTCGCTTAAATTATACAATTATAGAAAATTCAACATCAATAATATATACCTATATTTTAAAATAAGAAAGACATTGTTGAAATTTCCTTCATATGTAATTTACTTCTTTTCTTCTACTCTTGTGACGTCTGATACGCATTTGTTTGAATTATTAAAGTTTCGAATTGGAGCTTCTATTTTTTTCTTCCATATATATAATATAATATTCGCAATGATTTGTGGAGCTTGATTTTTTTGGAACTTTACCTGTTTTCAATGTGGTGGATGTCTTAATAATATTAAAAAATAACAAATAATAATAATTTAAAAGTTGGTTAGAAATTTTATTAATATTAAAAATAAAAATTTCGCACGGGAGAGAATCACGAACCATGCTCAACTCGAAAAGTTAAGTCAGTCACGTGTCATATGACGTCGCCTTCGTCATAAACTGGGGGCCCCGTGATAAATATCCAATCTGGTCCAGCACAAACTTAATCCGGCGTCGGCCGGATTGGCCGCGTGGAAACGCTTCGGCTTTCCACTCTAGAGGACCCGGGTTCGAGTCTCGGGTCCCACCCCTTGAAAATATTTATCATGGGGTCGGTCCTCCAGAGTAGAAAGCTGAAGCGTCTCCACATGGACAATCCGGCCGACAACTGGACGCATTTGTGTGTCCACAGTAGTCAAAGGATTAATTAAAAATGCGTATTTATTAATAACCGTTATTTATTTTATACATATAAGACATACTGTACTTTGAGAGGCCCCGTGATAAATATCCAATCTGGTCCAGCACAAACTTAATCCGGCACTGGTGATATGGATGATAAAGAGATGAACATTTAACTCTTAGGATCCAATTGTAAGAAAATTCTTTGGAAGGAAATATGGTATGTATGTATATATATGTATATTCGAAATAATAAAAGATAACTTAAATAAAAATTAGATGGCAGCATCTGTCATCTTTTAATAATTATTTATATAATTATTAGGTAAGTCGCATGCGAAAGAAGACCTGCTAGTCTAATATGATTACAACACAGTTCATCTGTCAATAATTATTAAAAGGCAAGGACTGGATGGATTCCTCAATGTTACAAAACAAAGCCGTCCATAATATTGGCTGGGGACCCCAACAACATGGCGTTACACAGTTCATCTGTCAATAATTATTAAAAGGCAAGGACTGGATGGACTCCTCAATGTTACAAAACAAAGCCGTCCATAATATTGGCTGGGGACCCCAACAACATGGCGGACGGGAACTTAAATTCGAGAATATAGCGAATTGATTTTGTTTGGTGGTAAAACGTATCCATTTATGTTAATAAGTGTAATGACTAGAATCTAGTAATTAATAAAAAACAGTGTAGTACCCCAATATCGAGTATAATACCACGTGATTCCCCACTTCGGCGGTATCATTTTTGCTGGCAACTGGTCATTAGCGTCAGCTGGATTGGCCGCGTGGAAACGCTTCGGCTTTCCACTCTGGAGGACCCGGGGATTGGCCGCGTGGAAACGCTTCGGCTTTCCATTCTGGAGGACCCGGGGTACAGTCTCGGGTCCCACCCCTTGAAAATCAAATCATGGGGTCCGGGCGCCGGATAGGCCGCGTGGAAACGCTTCGGCTTTCCACTCTGGAGGACCCGGGTTCGGGATTGGTCGCGTGGAAACGCTTCGGCTTTCCACTCTGGAGGACCAGGGTTCGAATATCGGGTCCCACCCCTTGAAAATATTTATCATGGGGTCCGGGCCCGGTTGGGTCCCACCCCTTGAAAATATTTATCATGGGGTCCGGGCCCAGCCCGTCGATCCCCTATCTCCACAATCCGACTGACCCTTCCGCAGGGGTGGGCAGCCTTTGGATCCTCGATCCCCGTCCTCCACAATCTGGCTGACCCCTCCGCAGGGGTAGGCAGACTGTGGAAGAGCTTGTTTTGCCCCGCCACTTAGTACTCTTATTGAGTAGAAAGTGGCGTCGTCTGTCGGCCGGATTGGCCGTGTGGAAACGCTTCAGCTTTCCACTCTGGAGGATCCGGAGTGGAAAGCCGAAGCGATCCCACACCTTGAAAATATTTATCATGGGGTCCGGGCCGGGCCCGTCGATCCCCGTCCTCCACAATCCGGCTGACCCCTCCGCAGGGGTGGGCAGCCTGTGGAAGGGCTTGTTCCGCCCCGCCACTTAGTACTCTTATTGAGTGGAAAGTGGCGTCATCTGTTGACAAAAAAAACTGGCCATTAGCGAAATCCATCCTGTACAAACGTAACAGATACTGCCATCTAATTTTTATTTAAGTTATTATTTTAAATTAGAATTATTTAATTAATTAATTAAAATCATTTTAATTCTATATTTTTTTTATTTGTCGAATAGCACGCTAAAATCGATTCGAGTTATTCGATAAATTAAAAACACAGCATCAAATTTTGTATAAAACAAAGGTAAACTAATGAAATTCAGTTTGAAAACAATTGCATGAAAGAACTGAAAATTTCATTAATGAGTAAAATGCCAATTTGAAATGTGCTCATCATAAGCACGGAAGAAGCATGATAAACATGCTTCTGGATATTATATAAGTTCACTAATATTTTGATAAAAACGGCAAATGACATTCTTTTTCGTATGCAATTTTTGAAAATTCCTTACCAAAAATTAAACTTGTCCTGCTGCTTAATGATTTTCAGGAAAAAATACATCAGTATTTAAACAACATTATTTCAAAACTAAAACATGAAAAAAACATGACACGGAAGAAAATAATAATAAAAAATGATCTAAAAGGTAAACAGATTTTTTGCGTACATAAATTTGGTGTAATAATGTTGTGCAAATATACAATTTATATACTTCACAAGCTATAAAAATTTTTAAAAATTCAAAAAATGATTCAAAATTTTCAATTATGTTCTGGTTTGAAAATACGTACTGCCCGCTGCTTAATGATTTTCAGGAAAAAAAACATCAGTATTTAAACAACATTATTTCAAAACTAAAACATGAAAAAAATATGACACGGAAGAAAATTATAATGAAAAATGATCTAAAAGGTAAACAGATTTTTTGCGTATATAAATTTGGTGTAATAATGTAGTGCAAATATACAATTTATATACTTCACAAGCTATATAAATTTTAAAAAATTCAAAAAATGATTCAAAATTTTCAATTATGTTCTGGTTTGAAAATACGTACTGTCCGATTAGCTTAGCCGCCACCATCGAAGCAAGTACGCGTGCGCTAACTGAACGAGTCCAATGACAAAATAGGGATGACAGCTTCGCAATGAATGTTTTCAAACGCAAGATAACTGAAGTTGAATGGAAGTTTATTGTAATGTCGAATACTAAATGATTAGTTTCGACGTTGGAAATAGTATATATAACATAACTTAATATAATATTAATTCAATAATCCCACCCGTCGTTATACCGACTACGACTCTCCCTTTCGCATTTGGACTCATCCACTTTAGCTAGGCGCAGCTTTCGTGGACAGACAATAATTTTCTTGAGAAATATCAAGACATTTTATAATATAAATCTTAATGAGTTCGAAATAATAAGCGAACTTTATTAAAAGATGGCAGCACTGCCATCTAACTTTTATTTAAATCAGTGTTTCCCAATGTGGGGCGCACTTCTACAGGGGGCAATTCCAGAATGAGTGAATTTTTTGCATTTATGGTTCTAGGGCTCTCATATACAGTATATAGATATATATTGCGGCATACACATTTTTAAAATTAAAATCAGAATGTATACGGAAGTTTTGAAACTTTATTTGCTTTCTCATATCACTTTATATTATTTTAACAATTTCTTAGTGTTTCAAGTCGTTCTCGATAGGCCGCATGATTAATCGTTAAACGAAGCTAATTGAATTGAAATGTTTACTCGAAACTGAAAACCCAGTGGCACGATTACATAAAAATAAACACCGTTCTTATTAACATTGTTACCTTTTACATAGAAATGGATTGATCCGTGCGCATTAATATAGTCACAAAAGTTGGTAATACGTCGCTCTCATAGACTCAATACTGCCTTCCGATGTTGTCGTCAAATATAGTTAATTAATAAAACTATGAAGGGATAAGGTTTTTATTTCTCTTCGAATAAATCATATCTTTTGAACAAATTTCATTTCATAATCTCGCATCCAAGTTTATCTAGTGCATTAAGATGAAGAGTCATAAAAAGACTGGTAGCAAGTTAGTCACAGGTGCATGTATCAAGAGACATCAATAATCCATCCACGACTTTTTCAAGATTAAGATGTTAATTTGAAGATAATTATGAAATAGCAGCATCCCAATTCTATTTTCAAGTGATATTTTGTAATAGTATAGTGGCCTGCTATTATAAAATACTCCCAGAAAATAGGAGTTTATAATGTGTTATGCTACAGTTGCTACAATTGGCATTTTACTATTTTTTTTGTCAACAGATGGCACCACTTTCCACTCAGAAAGAGTACTAAGTGGCAGGGCGAAACAAGCCCTTCTACAGGCTGCCCACTCCTGCGGAGGGGTCAGCCGGATTGTGGAGGACGGCGATCGACGGGCCGGACCCGGACCCCATGATAAATATTTTCAAGGGCTGGGACCCGAGATTCGAACCCGGGTCCTCCAGAGTGGAAATCCGAAGCGTTTCCATGCGACCAATCCGGCCTATAGTCCATAGATTTATAGTGTAGCGCATTCCGCGCCATTTTACATCTTTTTTCGATCGATAATCACGGGTAACTTTATGAAAAGTAAACCATAATACTATATTTCTTTTTCTAATTTTGTATTTATAAATTAGAAAAGAAATATAGTATTATGGTTTACTTTTCACAAAGTTACCCCGTGATTATCGATCGGAAAAGGATGTAAAATGACGCGGAATGCGCTACTCTATAAATCTAGGGACTGTAAACCGGCCGACAAAATCACGCCCTCTGGCTTTTTATTATTATAGATTTTTAATATTTAATTTTTGTTAAATACTTATTACTATAATGATTTATATTATTATTAGTTAAGAATTATAATATAAACTATAATAATAATACTCATTGTCATTATCACCGTAACGTCATTTTGTGACGAAATATATTGTTACGTTAAACAATAATAAATTTGATTATGTCGCCTGCTAAATGAAACTATATCGATTCACAGTAACATCATATTATGTATGATAATATGACCCCTCTCAAAATTATTATGCCCCCTAATAGTATTTCAATCTTAAACTCTTTCTAGCAATCTTTGTTATTGATAGTTTTGGTATTGTCGCCATATCCTCATCTGGAGACGGCCACTTATAGAGCCCATCACCTTTCTAGCAATGGAAGGATAATTTTTACTTTTGAAATTACTGCCTGAATGAAAATTAATATTATTATTGTATATTGCTAATTGTATCAAATAAAATTTGTTTTATTTTATTTTATTTTATTTTTGATTAATAATTTTCTCTTGATTCTATATATGGGCAAATTATATCAATTGATACGTCATTGTGTCATCATATGCCGATACATATTTGTGACGTCATTCTTAGTAAGTCTTTGTGATGTCATATAATGTTTGCTATTGACGTTTGATGACGTTATCGATTGTTAGTTCAGAGCATCTTCAAATGTGTCATATGCGCGATGACGTATGATTTCGCGTGTTTGATAACATCATCTTTACGGTCCTATTTCCAATATCAGATTTATTATGCCAGAATATTAATTATATTCCAAATTTAAACCTTTCTCGTGATTATCGATCGGAAAAGGATGTAAAATGACGCGGAATGCGCTACTCTATAAATCTAGGGACTGTAAACCGGCCGACAAAATCACGCCCTCTGGCTTTTTATTATTATAGATTTTTAATATTTAATTTTTGTTAAATACTTATTACTATAATGATTTATATTATTATTAGTTAAGAATTATAATATAAACTATAATAATAATACTCATTGTCATTATCACCGTAACGTCATTTTGTGACGAAATCTATTGTTACGTTAAACAATAATAAATTTGATTATGTCGCCTGCTAAATAAAACTATATCGATTCACAGTAACATCATATTATGTATGATAATATGACCCCTCTCAAAATTATTATGCCCCCTAATAGTATTTCAATCTTAAACTCTTTCTAGCAATCTTTGTTATTGATAGTTTTGGTATTGTCGCCATATCCTCATCTGGAGACGGCCACTTATAGAGCCCATCACCTTTCTAGCAATGGAAGGATAATTTTTACTTTTGAAATTACTGCCTGAATGAAAATTAATATTATTATTGTATATTGCTAATTGTATCAAATAAAAATTGTTTTATTTTATTTTATTTTATTTTTGATTAATAATTTTCTCTTGATTCTATATATGGGCAAATTATATCAATTGATACGTCATTGTGTCATCATATGCCGATACATATTTGTGACGTCATTCTTAGTAAGTCTTTGTGATGTCATATAATGTTTGCTATTGACGTTTGATGACGTTATCGATTGTTAGTTCAGAGCGTCTTCAAATGTGTCATATGCGCGATGACGTATGATTTCGCATGTTTGATAACATCATCTTTACGGTCCTGTTTCCAATATCAGATTTATTATGCCAGAATATTAATTATATTCCAAATTTAAACCTTTCTGGCATTTGAAAGACTCGGCTAAATCCAAATACGAATTAAAATATGAAAAACTAAACTGGCGTTTTTTGTCGCTATACTGAAATTTTCCAATGGCTTAATCAGATTTTGATACTGAAATGTCTACGTCATCTTGAATATACTGCTGAAATTTCGGAAATGTGTAATTTTCATTCAGGGACGGATTCGTATCCTAATTTGAGTGTAGAAAAAAATTAAACGGTCCACATAACAGCGGTTCTTTGCTATTAGTACTCCACAAGCAATCTAGTCCATGTGTAATTTTTCACATTCTCCTCACAGCCATTCTGTTCTGACATCACTTCCATTTTGTAAAGATTTATGGCTGCATCATACAGATACCATGCATTGCATATTGTTATTGTATAGATAATAAAATTATAACTACATAACTTAATTTTTTGAATGAACGAATTTTTATTTTTGTTATATTTTGTTATGACGTTATTTTTGATTTTGGTTAGTTTTGGTTAAGCCGCGATATCCTCATGGGATATTCTGTATCTGGCGGTGGCCACTTATAGAGCCCATCACAAGCTGGTCAACACCCATGATGGGGTCAACAGGATGGTTGAAGGATTGGGTTCAACGGGCCGGGACCGGACCCCTCCTAGATAAACTGGAGGTGTGGAATCCGGATTTAAACCGATCCTTCAGGGTGATAATCACAGCTTTACCACGCGGCCATCGACGTTATTTTTAAATAACATATTTTAAGTTTTCCCATAAATATATATTTTTTTTCAGTTCCTGTACATATCACAAGTTTGTTCTTTCTCATACAACTTACTTGTTCAAGTATATTCGATATAAATAATACTGTTATGTTGTGGTTCTAATGACATTTAATTTCATGTTATTAACTCTCAAATTTTATTCGTCTTTCTGTTAAAAATGGTAACAATGTCCCATGTCCTTCTTGTTGGCCGGATGGCCGCGTGGTAAAGCTTTGGCTTACCATCCTGGAGGATCCGGGTCAAAATCCGGGTCACACACCTCCAGCTTTTCAGGAGGGGTCCGGGCCCGGCCGGACCCCTCCTGACCATCCGGGTGACCTCATCATGGGTGCTAGTCAGCCTATGATGGGCTCTACAAGTGGCCGCCGCCAGATAGAGTATATCCCTCGTGAGATATGGTGGCTTAACTTACCTAACCTAACCTTAACTCATGTCCTTCTTACATATATATTGGTAAATCCGATCAACTCCAAGCCAACTAAAGGACTGTTAAAGTTTATTTTGATAAAAATTCGCGCTTTCAATAATAATAACGTAACGATTTTCACAAAACCTATTATCATTCTATATTTTTGCTCATTCTTCAAAGGAGAAAAAGAGGATAAAATATATAGATAGCACTCGTTTATAGACCTATATATTAATGTGTAGCATCATTCTTGCATTAATAGATGACTGGAGACTGTTTTTATATTACAGTATACCCTTTCAAAATATTGTAACCTTCTTACTAACTGAAATTTGTTATCTTAGTTGCTCCAAATTATGGATAGTAAAAAAAATCGTACAATATTCTGATAGCTATGATAAATACAATAATGATAATCGTTTTCCTACTAATATTCATCTCTCGATAATATTTTTTGATGAACTTTGATTTTAATCTTGGAATCTTTGTGGATAACTACAAAAATTTTCTAAAAGTGGTTTATCATATTTATTGATAAATTCGTAGATTTTATAAATTTTAACCGAATAGTTCTACATACAGCCATATCTCGCTTTATGGCGATTCGCTCATACGGCGCTTCTCAATTATATTACATGTTTTTATATCTCAAAATGAAAATTTTCTACAAAATGATACTTAGAAGAGATATATAAAACATAAATTAAACGCATATATGGACCGACTTTGGAGCCATCCTATAAAACTGAAGGTATGAGATCCGGAATCGAAACTGGATCTCAAAGGTGATAAGCAAATTCTTTAAAATGAGGCCATCTGACAGATAGCCTCATTTTAAAGAAGCGCTCATTTTATTTCTAGCGCTATTGTGCACTTAATGAACAATATAGTAAATATGTTTTTAGGCTTTTATATGCATTAACAAATGAAAAAAGACTATGTTTCGCTTTACAGCGAGGTTGTAACGCAACCGCCATAATAACGAGGCATGCCTGTACTTACAAACTCTAAACGCGTAAATTTATTAAAGATGACATAGTTTGACTGCATTTATAAAATTTTATTTTAAGATATACATCATCACAAAATTTCGGAAATATTTTCTATCAAGCTGCATTACATATTTAAAAATTGAATAATTCTTTTTAATATTGTTTTAATGAAATCTTAATAAATATTGCCTATACATAGAATGGAATACCTCTCCTCTACCGCTATATACAACTTCTTGCAATAGTTTTAAAATTTCTACCATCATTTCATTGTTACGATCATTAGATATGCTTCTCAATTCTCGACTGATTTGAATGTGAGAATCGACTGATACGTTTTCTTCTACAGAAAATATAAACAGAAAATGACTATTTATTTATATAATAAATGATGGACAGAAACTAAAAAAGGAGGATACTTACGAAATAAGTCCATGACTAGCAGTAACGCAACAACTGAAACCAGAAACAGCGTGGTGTACATGACGAAATTAGTGACAACAGTGTTCTACAAATACGTGTTTCTCCGTATCACGCACCTGTTTAAATATCATAAATGTTTGAATATTTAAAAATATCTGACAAAAGTTCTAATTTTGATAAAGGACACGTGTACTAGAAGATACCTAAATTTAAAATTCAGTTTTTACAGTATGATGTCACAGATTTAGAAAGAATGTCAGTTAAACAATAAAAAAATTCAGTAACTGCCGCTATAATTTATACGAGGTACTTTTATGAATATAAAACAGAATTAAAATTTTATCTTACATAATTATTACTTTATATTGCTTTTTTTCTTAAGTTTAATTAATTAAATTTAAGGAAAAACAAAATAAAATCAAAAAATGGAAGGGAAAAAATATATTTCTAGGTTTGTAAAATAGTTTAAAATTAATGGAAATATAAGCCAATAAAGCATCAAAACAGTTTTTATTAGATTATTTTGGTAAGATTTCTCTCCTGGTTTATATTTCTTTCAGGATAAATAACACGATTCCGTATACAGATTTTTTGTAAAAAATACTGAACGTTACTTGTCACAGTTAAAATTTTTATTTATCTTTTTAACTCTATATAAAGATATAATTTTAATAAGAGTCAATGCTGTAGAATTCAAAATTTGATAGTTACGAGTCAGGCAAAAGGGACTGTAAAAATACAACAGCTTTTTAAAACTAACATGCTAAATTATTTAAAACAACAATTTTTCTAGATAAAATCCTGTATAAATCAATTAAATTTAACTCTTTCCTGAAGAAACTGAAATTTATAAAATCAACTGTTTGTCTGTGTGTCTATTACCCACTAATCACTGAAAAAATTGATAGTAGAATTTGTCATTAAAGATAAAGTCCACGCCATATTTTTCAATTCCATAGCTTTAACTGTTCCAAAAAGAAGGACTTTTGTAAAAATTAATTGATTAATTCTTACCGATTCTGATATAATTAATTAGTTTCATATAAACGACGATTTATTATAAAATAGATTCAACAATATTCGCCAGTTTTCTTGAGATACTTTTCTAAAGTAACAATTCAATAGATTTTCATTATTCTCCTACTATTATATACGATATCGTGATACGGATCAATGTAAACAAAACAGCAATAAAAATCGCATTCAAGAATGTATGCATGCATGATTTACTCATATTTTCTAATAAAAATCCTGCACAAAAATAATAAATATGAATTATTGAAAAGGTCCAATGAAGCATGTTTAATTTAATTTATTTTATATCAAATAAAACAAATAAATTTCTGAAGTGATTTTGGATGAGCCAAATGATCTTCATTTATGCAGTTTTATTTAATTCTATAGTACTTATACCTGATACGATCCATATAAAAAATGGAGGTGCTATCATATGAGGAATTCGTACTGACTGAAAAATTTCGAACGTAAAACGTCTAACATAACACGAAACTGCTGAATCAATATGAAACGCTACGCTTCCTTTATTAGTAATTCCACAGCGCTATGCTATTATTTACCTGTCACATAAATTTTTCCAAGTTAAACAAATGAATATAAATTATCGAAGCGAATATTTTCTTTATCTCTTGAATATTTTTCAAGATTACAAAAATAATTTAAATTTATTTGGATCTTAATATTTATTATTAAATTTTTTTAATAAGATGTTACGTCGAAAGATCATTTTTCTTTCTAAAATAAATTTTTACATTCGTACAAGATTCTACTTTCGTCAGACCATTTTCTATAGAAAATTTGATAAGAAAGCTGATTTTTTTTTAGTTTTTTCTTTCTACATATACCAATAATACAAAAAAAAAGTTCTCTCTTTATACAGGGATTAATATTCCTGTTCTAGACGTCGCGCGACGCGACGCGCAATAAGCTTGCGATCATATAACACTAAAAAAAAAAAAAAACATGTATCGACCGAAAAAAAAAAAAAAAAAAAAAAAAAAAAAAAACTAAAAAAAAAAAAAAACACTTGTATCGACCGAAAAGGAAAACCTGATTTGATATAAGTTAGCATATTATATGAATTAAATCGATAAATGCTGAATTTGATGATGTTTGCTAAAGTTACGATCAAAGTTTCAGAAACAATTGCGTTGCGACGCGTCGAGACGTTTCTCTCTATTTTAACGCCACAAATTTATATTATTTTACAGATTTAGTAAAAATAAAATAAAAATCAAATAATTGAATGCATGAAACAAATCATCATTTAAATATCTGAGACTTTAATTTAATGTTTAATGCAAAGTAACCTCTTCAAATCACAATCTTAAACGTTAGCAACATTTATCCAGACGGTCCTAGGAAAAAATAATAATACAGATAAATTAATAGTTTGTTTAAGAAAAATAATTTTTAAAGTATAAATATTTTATGCATAGCTATGAAAAATATAATACGATTTATAAACCACTTAAGGAAAGTTTTTAAATTTGTTTAGAGAGCAGATGGTTTTAGTTACGAAGATTTTCTATCATTTGTCCAATATTTTGTAAAGGCTGTAAAGCAAAAAAAGTTAATTAAAATATAATTCAGCATTTATTGATTTAATTCACATGATATACTAACTAATATCAAAACGGTTTTTCCTTTTCGATAGATACTTTTCTAAATCCTATACGATCGCAAGCGTAACGCGCGTCGCGTCGCGCGATAGATAAATATGTCTGTAGCTAAGAAAAATAATAAATACTTATTTCTCAAACTCGCGAATATCACTTTCTTTTTTAGAATGGAAACTCACCTTATTTAAAGACTCCTGCAACTTCTGGCAAAAATAATAATAATAAATTATTTATAGCCTACAGATTTCTACAAATTTTATACAGATTAGAGACTTAAACTTACTTTAAAAATATCATTAATACATTGTTTAAAGTTTTGTTCTTGAGATTTTAAACATTCCTAAAAAGCAGGCGCAGCTTCTGGAAGAATAAAATACCTAAATTTGCTTATCTATATATATAATAGCGCGAAAAATAAAACTGCTAAATCAAATATTTACTATACCTAAAGAGAGAAGCATGAAGTATATGATGATCGGAAAAATAAATTTCAATTTTAATAATGGAATAAATGAATAATAGTTCATTTATATAGTGAAATCTATACAGAAAATACGATGTTTCATCGTCCGTTATCATTATTTACTGCATGTTTATAAATACAGTAGTTTGTATCAGTTTAATTTTACGTAAAATTAAAAAAATTAAAATATTTTTAAAATCATAAAGAAAATAATGTAAAAAATAATTCCTCTCTCCTAAAATCCTATTTGCATAAATTATTTTATTAAGAAAGATGGTAATTAAAATAAATTTATTAGTTTATGGATTTTTAAACGATTTCTAATAATAACAACAATAATAATAAATGCTGATATGTACAGTCATGCCTCGATTTCAGTCGTTTCGACTTTACAACGGTTTTTTTTTTAATTAACAGGAAAAAATAAAAGTCTATTAAAGGCTTAAAATGAGGTGTATCAATGCTGATGTTACTTCCGCTATTTGTGTAGACGCTGCAACTTTACGCAGAAGTTCACTCTTGTTCAACTTTCTACACTGCATACAAGAGTACGTTGACCATTCGTCCAATCGGGGTATGAGCTGGTTATTGAAACTTATAGAATTATTTAGACTTAAAAATGTTATTAACGACGTTACGGAGTTATTTATATTAGGTCTAGATTGTTTTTTAAAGAGCTTATTCGACTTAAGTCGCGAGTCTTCGAACGAATTAACGAGGTAAGGCGAGATATGACTGTATTCACTTTCTTTGAATCATATATGGCGTAGCATTCAAATTTCAGATGATTATTCTTTATTTTCAAAGGTGTCCTCTTGTAAATTTTGAGGGTCGTATAACCCCTCTAAATTCGTAATAAGATGGTTTACGTTCGAAGCATTGTAACGTCTATATCTCTTACTGCACGTTATTGTTCTTAAGGGCATTTTAAAATATATCAGTTATATTTGCAAAAATATGTTTTATGTATCTACATACCTGTTTGTCAGAACGTTCAAAAAGTTATCTTGGGGATAAAAGTATTGTATAATATTGAAATTTTAGATGATTAATCGTTTTTATCCCAGCGATACGACTACCGATTTTGAAATTTTCACGTGGTCACACGAAAACAAGATGGCGTCATTCGAAAAGCTCCATAATTGTTTCAAAATTTCGGCTTTTAATTTTTTAATTCAGAATGCTATAAAATAATTTTGTTAGCACGTTTATAATTGTTAAAATGAAAACTTTATCTAATTTATAACTTTTAAGTGAGCGGTACCCAAAAAAAAATTCATTTATCCAGTGAGATAAATTTTAAGAACCATTTTACTCTCTTAATTTCAAACTTCTGATAAATATTTTTAATGTAGCAAAATATAATTGAAAATTAAAAATTTTTCTTCTTATAAAATCGCAGGAAATAATTTTTTGGATTGAATATATGGGATATGAAGGCGTTGTTTGAACAATGTGTTTGATCAAGAAGTTTATTTCCTGATTTTCTGAATATTTATATAGCTATCTAACTTATTTGACATTTCTCTCTCTCTCTCTTTCTCTCAGTTAGATGTTAAAAACTTGCATAATTCGTTACAAGATTGAAGATTAGAGAATTAACAATGAAACTCGCCATTATCCTGTTGTTCTCTTTCATTGGGATCTACACCATTTTGAGTTTCGTCGAAGGTATTATTTTTATTCATAATAAATCTAGAATATTTTTATCCGTGGTTTTTTAGCTCAGTAATGTGTTAATATCTCATAATATTTTTTAACATCCTAATTGATTAACTAATAATTGATAAATATAGATTCATAAAGAACTGTTCTGTTTGGAAAAAGCTTAAAATTAATTTCTTTACTTTCTCTACACGTTAAATAAATGAGATAATATAGTAAATAATTTCTTAGCACGTTTCTATATATATATAAATTTATAGTAATTTGAAAATAAATCAAATGTTTTATTAACTAAATATTGTTTTCAGGTTCACTCGAAGGTGAAGTTCTTCAGAAAGGAAAGATGCTCGATAATTTACTAGAACTTTCTCCCATAAGAAGGAAAAGAGAGTGTAATAAAAAGAAAAATATTAGAGTAATCTATGACCCTCCAAGATCTTCAGCTACTATCCATATGCCACAAAAACATCATCCCACTGAAATTAGTTACAAAGCTTCTTCTTGTCCAAAAGCTAAAACATTCTTTATAAACAGAAAAGATTCTACAAGAAAACCTGACCAATATTTTGATCCAATGCCACAACTACAATATATTAGGCCTCCAATGGCACAACAACAATATTTTCCGCCTCCAATGACACAACAACAATATTTTCCGCCTCCAATGGCACAACAACAATATTTTCCGCCTCCAATGGCACAACAACAATATTTTCCGCCTCCAATGGTAAAACCATCTGCAGCGGTACCACAAGAATATTATTATCGACTATTACAACCTGTGCCAGAATCAAGTGTGCCGTTACCATCAAGTTACCCACAATCACTGTTCTATGCATATCAAATGGACGATTCGCTACAACCTCGGCCATCTTATTCAAATCCATTAACCTCTCCACAACAACTTACTCCTAAAGCTCCAGTTAGCAACCATTCAAATCTAGTAATAACTGATGCAAAAAAAACAAAAGCCGCCTGATGTACAGCAATTATATGATCTACTGAAACAGAATCCTGATATTCTAGCAACGCTTACTCAATCAACATCAACTGTTGCACCGTAAGTATTAATAAATACACGAAATGCCATAGAATGAATATCTACTAAATTACATTTATATGCACACTGAATTATCATAAAAATTTAACAGCCATCAATAGCAACAGAATTGATTTAATTCGCACTGATATGTAAATTTCTTCATAAAATTCTCCTATTTCAGGCTATAAAACTGTCCTATGTAGAAGTAAATTGAATAAATGAATTAATTAAATGTTTTTTGATTATTAATAGAAAGTCAAAATATATTTCTGTATATCACAATTTTAAACACGATAATTTTTATTCACAAAATATATATAGAAAAATTTATTAAATATCAATCATGTTTTTAAATGCAAAACAATTGATTTGGTACGAAATTATGAGTAACTTTCATACATAACTTTCTCGTTAATTGTATATAGTATAAATAAAGTTTTTTGATGTTAAGTCCAAAAATGTCTCTCAAATGACTACAATATCTTTAATTATAAAAATATTTATAAAGATAGAGAATTTCGTATATTATCCTCTTGTGACAAGCCGTGTAGAGAGTTTAAGATAGCATTTTATAAGTAAAACTATCACATTAAAGTTTAATTATCCTGCGAAACTGAAAAATAATTATTGTACCTAAAATTATTGTGAAAATATATCTTAAAAAGAAGTTTCAATCGTATTCACACGTGGCAAACAAATATCGACATTTTAATACTTGGAAACAATATGGCGCCGCCATATGGTAAGAAGATATCTTGAAAATTAACAATTATAAATAATAATTTCTCAAAAATATGGTGACGATTGATTATTGATTTATCTTTTCGGAGGATATGCGGGCAGAGTTTGTATAATATATGGATTAAAAATCACTTTAGAGAGTAAGAACAATTATATCAATCAAAATTTACTGCGTGACGACTATTTTTTTAGAATTCCGTACGATAGAATTGTAGACATTGCAAAATCCAACAAAAAGTGGTACCGATAGAAAGAGGGGTCGAGACACGTAAAATATCCCTAGTAGACTAGGGGTCAAAGATCAAAGGTTAACGAGATATAGAGGCTAAAATTATGTTGTTTGCAAATGGTGCATGCGGTTTGACGTTGTGCATAGCGTCGCTGCGGTGTGCCACGCGACGCGTCCTGTTCCCATACTCCGCAATCTATGCCGCCTAGATGCCTTTATATATCGTTAACCTTTGACACCTAGTCCACTAGGAATATTGCATATCTCGACTCCCCTTTCGGTCAATACCATTTTTCTGGGTTTTGCAATGTTTGCAAATGTATCTTCCAATGATATACCGTAAACTGGGGTGACTTAGGCCCATTAGGGTGGCTTTGGCCCATTGGAAACGTGTTTCTGTTTTAAATTTATCACCAATTTTTAAAGATGTCATAAAAAACAATAAAAATATAAATAAACAAATGTTTTTTATGACATCGTTAAAAATTGGTGATAAATTTAAAACAGAAACACGTTTCCAAAATTGGGCCAAAGCCACCCTAATGGGCCTAAGTCACCCCAGTTTACTATCTATTTGAAGTTTATTACGAAAAAAATACCAGAATATATAATTTTATAAGTTTATTCAACACTTTACTGAAATATTTCTTAAGACTATATCAAAATGTAATGACGAACACAATCCTGATGTGAGTAATCAGAATTAGCAAATTTAAAGTTTAGGTTAGGTATATTACGCCGCCATATCCTCATGGGATATTCTGTATCTGGCGGCGGCCACTTATAGAACCCATCACAAGCTGGCCAGCACCCATGATGGGGTCAACCAGATGGTTGAAGGATGGGGTTCAATGGGACGGGCCCGGACCCCTCCTGAAAAACTGGAGGTGTGGGACCCGGATTTGAAGCCGGATCCTCCAGGTGGTAAGCCAAACTTTACCACGCGGCCATCGGGCCGACTTAAAGTTTAGGAAATCAGCGAAAATTGTACTCAACAGCTACTTTATATGGATTTTCAGAAACTATTTGTTCCAAATGAGAATTATATATAGTGTATCATATAGGATCCCCTATTATGTATTGTTCCCTATCATAGATTAAAATATGTTAATATTATATTAAAAGATTTGTGAATGTATACAGGGCCGGATTTACGTATATGTTAGAAAGCTGGACAAGATACAGCTTAAGACCTTAAATATGAAGAGATCTCATGCTTTATTAAAGGTAAACGTTCTTATAAGCTTTTAAAAGAGCCTTTTAATGCTTCAGCTTAGCATAATATGCATAAATCCGGCCCTGAATATATTTTGCACCTCCAATGGCATAACAACAAAATTTTGCGGCTCCAATAGTACAATCACAATATTCTGCGCCTCCAATGATAAAACTACAATATTTTACACGTCCAGCGGTACAACAATATTCTTATCCACTATTACAACCTATGCCAGAATCAATTTTGTCCGTCCGTTGTAAAATAATTTTGGAGAAACAAACATGGCAATCATTCATATTTTAAATAACCATTCTTTATTTTCAAAGGTGCATACTTATTAATTTTGAGGTTAACATAACAATGATTTATCGAAGCAGAGAATAGCGGGCAGATCCATTATTCTTAGATTTTATAATTTACTTAGGACAGAGGATCTACTCCAGCTAAGAAGAATATGGGTAAACTGACAACCCTAGAAATGCTTTCTAAATATATTATAAGATGGCATCAATTGGAAGTATAATTACAGCTTACTGCAATTATGCTTCCAATTGCATAATTGCAGTAAACTTTAATTATGATATTAATTGTGAATATTAATAAATCCTTACTGGCGGCCGGCTGGCCAAGTAATAACGCTGTCGGCGTGCCATGCAGGAGGACTCGGGTTCGCTTCCTGGGTCTAGTTTCAGCTTTTTCCGGATGCTAGCCCCGGCCCGGCGATCCCTTCACCATCCAACCCCGCCACAGGTATGGATGCAGCCCTTGGTTGGAACTGGTCCCATCCCTTAGTAATCTCCCAGATTAGAAAGGGGCGTAAAATATACAAAAAAATATGCCCTTACTGCATATTAATATTCTTAAGACCATTTTAAAGAATTTCAGTTATATTTTGCAACGATATATTTTTATGTAGATACATACCTGTTTGTCAGACAATGCAGCAAATTTCATCTTACCAGTTAGGGAGAAAAATATTGCAGAATATTTAAATTTTATGCGTTTGTATCTTTTTATTCCAGCGATACTACTACTTATTTTGTAATTTCCACGTGGTCACCTTACAAGATGGCGCCGTTTATGTTCATAATTGAATTTTTTTGTTTAAAAATTTCGATAGTCTACGTTTAATTTATTAATTAAGAATGACAGTATTGTATTTAATAAATAAAATAATTTTATTAATATTTTCAGAATTGTTAAGATAATTGGTTAGACTACTTAAACATTTTGTGTGTTGTGGACGCTTAACGAATATTTAAAAATTGTTTATGAAAGTGTCGGAGTCAATGATTTTAAATTTAAAATATACTGGATGGCTCCCTCTGATGGCCATTTTCAGAAAAAGCGTAACAGCCGAAGTGGAAGTCTCACGTGGTATAACACTCGATACTGAGGTTTTACACTGTATTTATTAATTATTAGAAGCTAGTCATCACAGTTATTAATATAAATAGGATACGTCTGGCCACCAAAACAATTTGCTGTATTGTCGAAATAGCCAGAAAAAGCGTAACAGCCGAAGTGGAAGTCTCACGTGGTATAATACTCGATATTGAGGTTCTACACTCTATTTATTAATTATTAGAAGCTGGTCATCACACTTATTAATATAAATAGGATACGTCTGGCCACCAAAACAATTTGCTGTATTGTCGAAATACGTTCGCGTCAGCCATGTTGATGAGCCGCCTAAACATGGTTACGGACGGTTTCGTTTTTCTAACGTAGAGAGAGCCATCCAGTATATTTTAAAATCGTTGGTCAGAACGTGTTGTGAATTTTTTAAATATGAAATTAAAAAAAAAATATTCTGTAAAATTCTAACATAATTTTTAAGCATGCATTACACAAAAAAAATTTCATTTATCCAGTGAGGTAAATTTTAGAAACCATTTTATTTTTTAACTCCTGGTAAAAATTTTAATGCAGTAGTAGTTTTTAATTGTAAATTTTAATTTATTTTTTAATGTGATTCACAGGAAATAGGTGGGAATATGTAGGCGTTTGAATAATCTGTTTGTGCAAGAAATTTTTCCTTGATTTACTGGATATTTATACAGCTATTTATTTCATTTGGTATTCTGTCGCATTTAGAAGTTAAACCTGTACAGGATTGAATATTGGAGAATTGATAATGAAATTTATCAGTATTTTCTTATTCTCTTTCGTTGTGATTTACATCACTTTAACTTTCATTGAAGGTATTTTTATTTATAATAATCACTTCGCGTGTAATAAGCTAAATATTCTATAAGTTTTTTAAGATAATATATCTGTACAGATTATGAACATTTTGTTTATAATTATTAATTATAAACAAGTGTTCTATTGGAAAAAAAGCTTTAATATTACTCTTTTAAACAAATAGAATAAATAATTTCATAGTATGTTTTGTATATGTATCTACTATATAATAATATGAAAATAAATGAGACCGTTTATAATGAATGTTATTTTCAGGCTCAGTCCAAAGCGAAGTTCATCAGAATAAAAAGAAACTCAACAATTTAGTTTCTGTTATAAGAAAGAAAAGAGCATGTAGTAACCCAGAATCACCTAAAGTTTTTATACACAGATCACCAAAAACTTCTTACAGATCTGAAAATTTGCCTACTCGAACTGTATCTTCTACCAGAAACTATGATACGCATACTTACCGTACCAGTTCTAAATCGCAAGAACCGAGAATATTCGTAGTTCGTAACTCAGCAACTAGAGATTCTTCTAAGAAACCATGTAATCAGTGTCCTATACAGCAAACTACGGCACCACCGCAACAAACATATACACCACCAGCACCAAGTTTGGCACCAATTGATTATTCAAATGCAGTGCCAATGACACAACCAATATATCCAATGCCACCGCCAAATTCTCCTGTATATTATTCAATGGCTGATGATCAGCAACAGCCAATTTATACTGTACATCCAATGCCACCGCCAAATTCTCCTGTATATTATTCAATGGCTGTTCGTCAGCAACAGCCAATTTATACTGTACATCCAATGCCACCGCCAAATTCTCCTGTATATTATTCAATGGCTGATGATCAGCAACAGCCAATTTATACTGTACATCCAATGCCACCGCCAAATTCTCCTGTATATTATTCAATGGCTGATGATCAGCAGCCGTCAGTCTATCCTGCACTTGTTCGTCAACAGTCAAATTTAGCAACTATTGCAAAACAGCCACAATATAAAATAGTGCCAATTAACGCAAAACAATAAATTCCTCACCTATCGAAAAAGATAATTCTTCAATTCAACCAAATATTTTGCACTATCAGCAATAACTACTGCACACAGTAAGAATTATATATTAATTACCTGTAACATATAATAATATAAAATATAATGCACTTTTTTATGTATATACTACTAAACTATACATAAGTATAGTTTTTGTCTGAAATTCTTGTCAATATTTTTTGGAAATAAATATGTAATTAAAACTTTACTATTGAATTTTATATTAGTTTTTATTCGAAATTAATTATTTAATAAGTAAAGAAACTTTGAAGTAAATTTATTTTTACACAACAGTTTGGATACATTCGCTGTAACAGTTTCATGTGTAAAATTTTAAATGTCTTCAAAACAGATTTACACTTTCCAAGTGAACAAACCCAATTATAAAAAGCGCTTCTATTAAAACAGATCTCTCGGTAAGAAGTCGTAATTCACCTAAAGTAAAATAAATTTTTTAAAAATTTACTGAAATTCGTACTCTATATCAGACTCATTTTTATTACCCAAATTTCTTGTGCCTCTACTGATTACCACACCGCATTTTTTTAGGTCATCTATCTGTAACGCTCTACGATGTCCTGTTACTAAAGATTAATATTTTATTAACATAATATAATAATCAGTAAAATAAAGAACTTACTGCAAACATATTCAGCGCAATCTTTGGGACATGGAGTACAAGATACTCCTAATTTAAACGGTTGTTTTCTCAAGTTTTCTAAATTAGGTCTGTAATAAATTAAACAGAATAAAATTGTATTAGTGTACTTTTACAGATAGTCCTCGACTTACGACGGTAATGTAAACAATAAATTCTGTAATTGGTCAATGCAATTCTATGAGTTCGAATCCCTCACTCGGTTCTCTTATCAGGGCCAGATATGAAGCCAATTGGAACGACTGCACCCAAGTTTGAGGGGGCTCCTCGCCTGAGGCAAAATGAAATCAGGAAAAGGCTAATAAATGAAGAATAATAGTTTAGATTTATTATTATGGTTGGGATTTTACTCCCCAGCCTTCGAACATTTAATTTTTGTAGATTCATAAAAAGGCTTCTTGGAAAAATTAAAGTGAACGAATCGATTTTATTTTATGTCTCTTTGAACATGTGAAAAGAAATTTTGTACTTATCACTATTTTTGCAGATTCCAATGTATTCTTAACTAATATTATGAAAAAATTTCTGAGTACCGTACTTAAATAAATCAACTGCTGATGAAACTTTTTTAGTTAGAATTTCTAAGTATGCGTACTATATGTGAATTACCTCCCTAGAGCATCCAGGTTCAAATCCGGGTCCCACACTTCCAGTTTTTCAGGAGGAGTCCGGGCCCAGCCTGTTGAACCGCATCCTACAACCATTCGGATCCCATCATGAATGTTGGTCAGCCTGTGATGGGCAACATTCACAGGCTGAAACGGTTTTTGACCCCATCATGGGCGTTGCCCAACCTGTGATGGGTTCTATAAGTGGTCGCGCCAAATACAGAATATCCCATGAGAATATGGCGGCTTAACCAAAAACTAAGCTACCTAATCTATATGTGAATGTTTCCAGAAAATATCAAAAATGTTACACACACAAATATTTCACAGTTTAAATGAATAATAGAAGATTAGTAATTGATCTTGAATTTATGATTGAAGTAGATAAAATTTGTATTTTTACGCGTAAATATTAGGTCGGAAGAATCTTAGCAATAAAAAGTAGCTTATAAGTGGAATTTGCAGAGTAACAAGTAAGTATTTTTTTAAATGGCATGGTATCGCAACAAAAAAATCATTAATTCTGTTCTTATCACCGAAGGATGAAGGAATGTTATCGATGGATTTACTGTTATTACTGATAATTGATGATAATAGCCAATTGCCATAATTAGTTTACAGTCATTTGCAGGTAAATAATTCAAAAAATTTCATAGATATTTATTTTTCCTGGATAAATATGAAGAGAATTTTAAAATGTTCTGGTCAGTTAAAAAATATTCCAAAAATCTGCTTAAAATATAATTAATCAGATAGTTTTTTTTAATTTTTGAGAGAGAATGAATCGACTATATTTTATACCCTATTTCACAAAATTATTGATGTTCCTTTTAATTTTTTAAGTATTAATTTCACATTTTTTATATATATTTTTTGATATGTTGATTTAATTGACTCAAAATGAAAAGATGAAAATCTTCTATAACACCTATATGTCATTATTACAATATTACTGCCGTGATGGCAGTAATAATGTAAAATATTCTGTATTCGGTGAAAGAAGTAACATTCTATTAAATAGAAAGTGCTTCGGATAAAAATAAATTTTTTTTATTTATTGTAATTAATAAGTAAAATAAATTTAAGAGACTATCTCAAACGCATTGATTGCATTGATTCTTGTGTGCTTGAATCGATAAATTGCTAAGGGCGCGTTTTTAAATTCAACATTCTCCACCACTGATGTACATCTAAAATGACGTCATAACAATCCATGGGTGGATGCTAAAACAACTGTTTTTAAATTCAACACATGCACATCAAGATGGCTGACTGTTTGGATGTTATTTTATTTTTTGCTTCTAATCAATTTTTAATACCGACATAGGAAATTATATTTTCAAATGCAAAAAAATCTGTTGTATAATTATCAATAGACAGAGCATAAACTGATTCTCCAATCTTTAGATTTATTTTTCGCATGGAAGCAGCCATCTTAAAAAATGACGTCAAAATCTGTATACATCAGCGTCAACCAAACAAATACTATGGTTGATGTGGTGAGTTAGTGTTGAATACACCAGTGACGTCACTGGTGAATTTACAAACAGTTTAAGAAACATAGTTTACATCACTGGTGGAGTGTGTTGAATTTAAAAACACGCCCTAACGCAACATATGCAGTCTATTCCTCATCGATAGCTTTGACTAGACGCATGCGTATATAACAGTCAAAGGATTCATTTAAAAATGGGTATTTATTTATAAATATTACAGCCGGGCCGCTACACTAAGTTCTTATTAGGATGATACCTACTGAGAACTTCTTAGTGTACCAAGACGTTCCTGCATCTGCCTGGTGTGTGTGATTATGTACTTTGGTGTCCCTACGGAGTTTGGTCACCCCCATCTGATTGGGGGAAGTATCCGTTCCTTTCTCAAGCATCGTTTGGCTTTCTACAAAGATGTCCTGCAGTGTCAGGTACTCATTTTATTTATACATATAAGCCATATTTTGAGAAGCTCCACGAGAAATATCCAATCGGGTCCAACATTAACTGAATCTGGCCTGGCTCTTATATATGGAAAGCGCCCCTTTTTATCTGATTTGTATAGTTTTGTGTTTTTTATCTTTATCAAGATAATATATAAATGTCCTAGTAAACATTAATAGTAAAAAATCCATGAAATTTGGGCAATTACAACTTATGACCGTTCCGACTTATGAAGGTGGGGTTCGAACCGAATCAAGTCGTAAGTCAAGGACGACCTATATATATAAATATTTATCGATAACACAGCCAATTTTTGTGCAGAAATCTATCAAGTGAATGTCGAAAGACTTCTGCAAAATGAAAAACATGAGAATATCATATTATTAAAATAATTAGAAAGCATCAATTCAGTGCTTACACTGGGTGAAAAGCGCAAACAATATGTGACAAGGAAGCTTTAGAACAGTATGAACTTGCACAACCAACATATTGAGATTTATCGGAAACCAGCTGAAAGAAAAGTCACATATAAAATACCAAACAACTCAAATATATACGCCTACCAAATTTTGTTTATCTAACACAAGTCTTTCTTGGTGTTGGGATTTTTTTTTCCGTCAGTGTATATATATATATATTCATACCATTTTGTAATTATCACAAGAATCCATTTTACAAGTGTTGCTACTATAATCATAATTGCTTCCTTCCCGTGTCCATTCCTCCATTACCGTATTTACAAGTGCTTTCTGACCTGTAATATTTCCCATAAATATAGAAGTTCCAACCAAACTTGAGCATCTTCCATCATATTTGTTAAATGTACATTTATCAGCCCAAAATTTAGCAAATTTCGACAATACATAGTCCACTTTCTGGAATTTACAAAAATAATTGTATAAAAGCATAAATTATTTTAAATATGAAATATATAAGTACATATACTGTTAACGGAAGTTTTTATAAGCGCCATTTTTGAGAATTTAGTAGTAGAATTCAGGTTTGTATAACTAAGTAATTAGTAAAATAATACATACTTAATGTCGGCCGGATTGGCCGCGTGGAAACGCTTCGGCTTTCCACTCTGGAGGATTCGGGTTCGAATCCCGGGTCCCACCCCTTGAAAATATTTATCATGGGGCCTGGGTTCGAATCTCGGGTCCCACCCCTTGAAAATATTTATCATGGGGTCGGGTTCGAATCTCGGGTCCCACCAAATTCCGGTTGACCCCTCCGCAGGGGTGGGCAGCCTGTAGAAGGGCTTGTTTGTACCCCTCCGCAGGGGTGGGCAGCCTGTGGAAGGGCTTGTTTCGCCCCAGGTCCGGGCCCGGCCCGTTGATCCCCGTCCTCCACAATCCGGCTGACCTCCTCCGCAGGGGTGGGCAGCCTGTGGAAGGGCTTGTTTCGCCCCGTTCCGCAGGAGTGGGCAGACTGTGAAAAAGCTGATTTCGCCCAGCCGCTCGCAGGGGTGGGCAGCCTGTGGAAGGGCTTGTTTCGTCCCGCCACTTTGCCCGGCCCGTCGATTCCCGTCCTCCACAATCCGGCTGACCCCTCCGCGGTCCGGCCTGTCGATCCCCGTCCTCCACAATCCGGCTGACCCCTCCGCAGAAAAGCAACCTGTGGAAGGGCTTGTTTCGCCCCGCCACTTAGTACTCTTACTATAGCCTGTGGAAGGGCTTGTTTCGCCCCGTCACTTAGTATTCTCCCTGAGAAAAGTGGCGTCATCTGATAACAAAAAAAAATAGGCCGGGCCCAGACCCCTCCTGAAATACTGGAGATGTGGAACTGGAATCATAGTAAATATTAAAAATGCAGATAAAACTCATTTAAAATGACCTGGTAAATTTTGGCGCCGAATTGTAGCGCCAATATATTGTAGCGATCGGTGGCCTTAACTAACTGCTTACCACTTTCTGTTATGCACGGACTCTGGCGGAATAGAAGTCTCCGAGAAACATAAACGATATGGAGTGAGGTTAAGAAGCATAGACGAACAGTAAATAGTCTCAGAGATATTGACATTTTTTTATATTTTCAATAGCCGCCATATTAAAACATATATAGAGCTCAAAAAAGTAGTGAAAGGTTATCAATTAATGCTTCAGGATAACTTAATGACGACCTGATGGATGAACGAACAGATAAATGAACTGATTACATATACCCCTTCAAGAGGGGCCAGCTTGACGCGGCATGGATGCTTGTGTCGGCAGGCACTATATCTATATCTGTTTTATAGCCGGGCTAATACGTTCAAAGTGTCTGGGTATAGTAAGTTTCTCAGTGGTATGGTATTTTATTTATTATCAAGACGTCCCTGTACCTGCCTAGGGTGTGTGCTGACGTATGTCGGGGTCCCTACCGCACATGGAGTATCGGGCTCGGTCACCCCGTCCTGATTGTCGGAGGTATTAAGATGAAATCCGTTCCTTTCTTGGGCCTCGTTTGACTTTTTACAGAGATCCCCTACACTGTAGGGGTGGGCAATTATTTTCTGCCGCGGGCCGGATAAACACTCTCCAGGATGAAGCGGGCCAGTTTCTTCTAAAGAATCCTTAACGAATTAAATTATATTCAAATTTGATACCAAGGAATGTAAGCTTGATTTAGAGTACAGTACTTCAATGGTGTTCGAATATCAATCTCACTTAAGACTACTCTGACTGAGAATACTTAAGATTAGTACCCTTTACAGAAACAGTCTTGGCAACAGTAGTCTTGATACTTCGAACACAGCCGTAGTTTCCAAAACTAAATAATTTAATGCATGAGCGCGAAATCAGCTTCTGTTAATGTTGGTTTCTGCACAAAGGCGCTTCATATATCAGCGCCGGCACTTATGAATACAGTAATAGTTATAAAGTTTTAAGTATTGTAGTATCACATTATAGTCAACGATTGAAAAAACTGAAAAGTAGAATGAGTAGAAGCTTGAATAGAAGTTACATATATAAAAAGAATTTATGTTTTACCACCGTAATATAATTATCTGATATGTAAATATTGGCGGCCGGATAGCCGAGTGGTAACGCTGTCGCGTGCCACGTAGAAGGAGCCGGGTTCGCGTCCCGGATTTTTCGGGGTACTGTGGCCCGGCCCAGTGATCCCCGTCCTTCATCATCCGGCCCTCCTCCACGGTTGTGGGTGCAGCCCGTGGTTGGAAATGGCCCCGCACCCTTAGTAATCTCCGATTGGAAAGGGGGCGTAAAATATGCAAAAAAATATGTAAATATTACAATAAATATTTTTATTATAAATAAGATTACTGTCTAGTCTATTAATAATTCTAAAGAAATTTCGATTAAAAAAAAATTATATTATTTGGCTATTTTTCAAGAACAAAATAGCCTTCATCCCATACAGTTATTGTTTACATTTTAGTACATGTGGTGTTGCAAAAATGGAATTAGACTTGAGATTGGTGACTGAAAAAGCTAAAGATGAGACTACGTACACGGAATCTAAACATTTATTAACTCCAGGAAGTGTCGTCGTCGAGAATGGACTAGGATTTATGAGGTATATCTACTGTTAATGACTTGCAACTGTCGTTTATTTCTATTTGCTATGATATGGTTAATTAATGATTAGATGGAGTATAACTATAACACGAGGCGTGTATTTAAATAATATTACATTAGATACTAGGGTAATATTTCAGAAAATATATTTTTACCTTAATTTGAATCCCTGCAGTAGATCCTGGTTTAACGTTCCCTCACTTACAGTATTATCGTTTCGCTGTTATGTCGCAAATCAAAATTAAATTAAATAATTAAAAAATAAAGTTTTTAAGGAAATAGAACTGAATAAAATCCTATTAGGAAGATTGTAATGTTTGCAAAACGAAGCAAAATTGATAAATTGACCGATCGAAAGGAGGGGCAAAACCGTGAAAACTTCTCTAAGGAATCATGAGTCAAAGGACAACCGCGAACGAAATACAGAATGGCGAAGTTATCAGTGTCTTTGTGAGCAGCATCATTGGTGAGCATTGCGCTTGAAAGTTTTGAGATATGAAAAAATTGCAATTCTCATGTAATGTATTTGTTGATGTTATATATATCTTTGCTTAGAGTGCATAGTATGAGAAGCATTTAAGTTTAATGAGCAATAGTGAGCTAATTGCATAAGACAAGCTGTAGGTTTCAAGTCAAAGCATGAGTTTGAAACTTTACCTCTATTTATATTATTCATGTTTGACTTTTAAACACCTGGCTCCTAGTTCCTTAGGCAAAATTAGTACTTATCAAAAAAAAGAGCTAAATCATAAAAACCAGAGATTTTTGTAGTTTAGCCGTTCTTTTGATCAGTACTAATTTTGCCTTGTTTTGTAAACATTGCAACAGGTCAATTGTTCAGATTCACTGTGTGGAAATGCTTCACCTTTTCAACTAAAGGATCCAGGATCAATCTTGGAAAAATTATTTGAGAGTCTGAGACTGGCTTATCTATCCTCTTTCTCTACAATCAGGCTAGATTTAAGGTTAACTTTCAAATTTTTGACTTTTTCCAGCTGTCCTCAGTTATATTTACAAGTGTTAACATTGAACTTCTATTGAACATTCTTGCACATTCTCACATTTCAGATTAATTACTGTATTGTAAATCAGATTATACAATTATTACAGATACGTTTGATATTAATGGCCAAATTATGTGGCAAATGTTTGAATATGCAGGTAGAATGTAATATTTACAGGAAATAATTGGGAATCATGGTATGGTTTGAAATGTTAGTATTTGCAACATTCAATATTAATAGTTATAGATATAACTGAAGAATGCTGAGAAAAATCCCAGAAATATTGTTATAAGAAGTGTGTATAGAACTGTGATAAATAATAAAAACTTTGATCCTACTAAAAAACTTAGAGAAAGTTAATGTTAAATATTGCCATTTATATATATCAATTTTTAAGTTTTATTTTTCAGTTGGGACTTTTAAACATTCATTTGTTGTTTAAAAATTCAGATTAAAAATATTATTTGCATGATATTTTGTTTAATCAATATGGTATTTAAGGTTAATATTAAAAAGTTATTTTTAAAAATATTATTAAGGAAACAAATGAAATAATAATTTATTTATTTTTAGTGGGCATGGAACGTATGTTACGGAAGACAAAATGTTTGCCTCTGTTGCTGGTCTTGCCGAAAGAGTAAATAAATTGATAACTCTGAAGCCTTTAAAAACAAGGTTTGCATTATATTTGATTTGTTATATAAATATCCCTTATTAATTTTCTTTTTAACAAATCACATCAAATTTTTAATATGTGAACACAATTTTCACTTTTCAAAGAAACTATTTCACTATCAATAGGTTAATCTACTATAGATTGATTAAAAAATAATAATTATATATTGTTTTATATAATTTCTAATCTCTAATTCATATCTTAATAAGTTTATCTTTATACAAGTTCCCTAAATTGTTTTATGAATATTGTTAAATGTATTTTGCCTATTTAATCAGGGAAATAATTGATTAGTTTTATAATATTTTTTTTCTTATATTACTTATTTACTGATTATGTTAGATATATTTTTGTAACAAATTTTCTACTATGCCTTTGACATCAGTATTAACAACAAAAAGTTTTAATTGATATATGTCAAAGACAATAAGAATTTTAAAGCCATCCTGTTAAGTATTTATCCTGTTTAAAGCTTTGTTTTTTTGTGTGCATTCTTCCAAAGATGATATATCCATAATTGTTAATGACAAATTTTTCAGTTTAATTGATAATTTAAGCATAAGTTTGGAAGAGTAGGAATTTTAACACAAGTTGGAAGAATAAAATTAAATTATTATGTAAATATACAAAATATCTTTTCCAATAAAGACTCATCACCTAAAAACTTAATTATTAAATTGAGTTTAAAATGAAATATTTTGTTAGTAATCAGATTTAGATTAGTATGTAACATTCAGATCTTGTTGAAATATTTAATATTTATAGTATAAAGATACTTTTACCTTTAGTAAGCGCACACATATGATGGCATAACATTTAAATCTATCATACCACAATATCATGTAATTTTTTCCTATTAACTGAGTTGTTTATTCGTAATTAACATTTTTTATGTTTGTTATAATGGAGTAAAAATAAAACACTGAAAATCTATTAAGTAATTTATTTTTTTTAGAAATTAATTGTTTATTTAAATTATTATTTTCTATTTCTACCATTTTTTATATTTAATAAACATTCAATAATTATATTGTAAATGTTGTATTTTAATACTTTTTTGTGAATAAAGCAATTTAATTAAGTTTTTTGCAAAATTTGAGAATCTTGAAAAGAACATGAATATAAAACAATGTGTCTGAACATTGAAAACAAAACTTAGTTCACTTCACCTATTTTTCAAGACTATTTAATAAGTACTTTAATACAAGCACCATATGCAGTAATTCATTTATTCTAAGAAAAAGGAACGTTTTCGATCTATTACAGATCCTCTTCAGCTTTTTATCATTTCCGAAAAGATAAAAAGCTGAAGAGGATCTGTAATAGATCGAAAACGTTCCTTTTTCTTAGAATAAATGAATTACTGCTTATGGTGCTTGTATGTAAAGTTTTTATTGAAGAAAAGCAAAGTTTGGATAGAAATAACTATTTAATAAGTACTTTCTTCTCATTGATTAAAGCCAAAAGAAAAAATATCATATGAAGACTAGGGTTGCAGAGTCGGAGTTGGAATTTTAAACTGTTGGGAGTCAAAGTCGGATCTTACAAATTTTAGGGAGTCGGAGTCAGATTTTTTTTTAAAAGGTGAAGTCAGAGTTGGATCATTTTCCATCTGACTCTGCAACCCTGATGAAGACTATAATATTTTCTAAGATAAGAATATAAATATATTATTATTTGACATAAAATTGTGAAATTGTGATTTTATACCTGTCTGTAAAAAAATGAGGTAGAATTTATTACTTATATTAATAATATAATAAGTAATAAATATTTTTTACAGTAGATGCTTGATCTGACATCTAGATTAAGAATCATTATTGATACCAGCAGTGTACTGTCACATTTAAATTAATTCATAAAATATAAATAACTGTTATCTTATTTTTAGATATATTGGAGAAATTGGTGATGTTATTGTTGGCCGGATAAGAGAAGTACAACAGAAACGTTGGAAAGTGGATACAAATTCTAAATTAGACTCTGTTCTTTTATTATCATCTGTAAATCTTCCTGGAGGAGAACTTGTAAGATTATTTTTTATTTTTATATTATATGTTATAAAATTAATTTAAAATTCAGTTAATATAATAAATAGACAATTTTTTAATAATTATTTAGATTGTTTTTTGGACTAAAATAAATTATTTTAATCCTACAAACAATCTAAATAATTATAGAATTTAAAAATTAAATAAATTTAATGTTATTAGTAAAAATATTACTAAAAATACAGTTTTCTTAATGTTGGCAGTGTATTTATTTATTTTGTTTCATGTTATCTTAAGTTTTGATATTAAAAAAATTCAATATTAATGATTAACAAATATTGTATAAGACAAATTACAATGATCTGTTATTATATAGAGCAGCGTTTCTCAAACTTTTCCACTTTGCGACCCCTTTTACCCGAGAAAATATTTTCGCGATCCTGGGTATAGAGATAAATAAAGTAAAAATACGAATTAAAACATTTGCTAAAGTTTCTGCAACCCCATATGGGGTTGCGACCCACACTTTGAGAAGCACTGATATAGAGAATGGTTTTTAACTGTTTTTAAGTTGTAGAAAGCTTAAAAAGTTTTTGTGGAACACCAAAGTAAATAAGGCGACTCAGTCTTCAAATTAATAATAAAAATATGCATACAGTTCTTAACATATATTTTATTAAAAATTATAGGTTAATTATATTCATACATACCAGATCTTGTTGAAATATTTAATATTTATAGTATAAACTTCTGAAATTTACTTCTTTAGTCGGTATCTTACTAATAATTTACTATTTATTTATTTTAAAAAGCAGACCAATATGATTCTATAACTTTTTTAATAAAAAGTTATAGAATAATATTGGTCTGCTTTTCAGTGCTGAATAAATAGTAAATTATCAGTATTTATAGTATATTGATGTTTTATTTTTAGTAAAAACATCATATATGATGGCATAGCATTTAAACAGTTATAACAAAGATGAATATCATGTAAGGTTCTTTATTTATAATTAACATTTTTTTTATGATGATTTGAGTGATTGGAACACCAATTAAGAATTGCTGATATAAACATAATGGCATTATTATAATTTAAATTTCAGGATAAAAATAGTATTAATTTAAAAAATCAATGTTCTGTTAAATGTGTTGGACTGTTATGTTCTACATATATAAAAATAAATTTTCAATATAAGAATTTTATATTTCCAACAATCAGCATTTTATTCTTAAGAGTATTCAAACTTTTTGAATGATATAAGTACAGTAATATCCGATTTATGCAAACTCTGAGTTATTCTGTTCTTGAATTTTTCATTTAGCAACACTGCCACTCACTATCTTCAGTGTGTAGAACCTGAGGACGGTACTCAACAGGCTTTAGGCCTAAACGCAGTATGTGTTGCAATGTGTTAAGGATAGATAATGAGTTTTTGACTACAATGACACAGACTATGGTTTAGGTAACCAATAGTTTCCTTTAATAGAGAAAGATTTTGTACATGATAGAGTAATCAAACAATCAGTTCAGAGAGGATAAATACCTGATGCAGCAAAGAAAATTAAATTCAGTCCTTTCAACAAACAAAATGAACACCATTGATTGTGATTTTCCTTCAGTCAGAGATTCCCTATATGGGGAGGAGCACAAGACGGGTTGCTTGGATTTCTTTCTTGGTAATTACGATGATATTACATTCCATTTATAGCCTGTTAATTTATTCATATACCATTTTGCTATTTTTTTTTCCAATAAGTAAGTTGGAGCTGATCTTTTTTCTACAACTGGCCTCTGCTTCCAATGGAGTTTTGTGTCTTTTAATAAAGGTAATCTTGGTGGTCTCGGGGATTTAACCACTGCCACCTTTAAGAAGTTTGGTAGCTTTTTACTTCTTAAAATTCTATATATTTCCTTATCAATATATATACATGGTTTTAATAATGCATATCAAACAAAACAAAACAGAATAAATTAAAAAATTTTATCTGATTAATAATTTTATTAAGAAAATTAATAAAGTTTCACCATTAGCATGCAATATTTACCTTTTCAAACATATATTTTGTCAGTAACTAACTTGCAAACATTGACTAAGTTCTTTCAGAAAATTTTATATCTAATCTAAACATCATCTAAATCAGGGGTGAGCAACCTTTTTAATCAACGGGCCAATTTAAATTTTAAAAAGTCTTTTTGCGATTCTTGGGCACAATGAACTGTCTTAAGGTTCAGGAGCAACTCTTGGACACATCCTTTCCATATTGAATCGTATTTTTGTATTAAATTAATACATATTTTGGATTAATATATATAAAAACTGCAATTTTACTAAATATTTTTCTTATAAATAGTGTTTTTGTTAGTCCTTGATCTCAATTACACAAAATTTATATGTATTTATATGCAAAGTTGTATTCTGATTTATGTGAATTTCGGTGGACCCACACTTATCGTGTAACTTCGGGATATTATTGTTTAAGTCAGGGGTGAGCAACCTTTTTAATCAACGGGCCAATTTAAATTTTAAAATTTTTTACCATCCGCAAAGGGTTTCTTCAAGAAACACAAGAATTGCTAAAATTGCTAGTTAACAGCTTACCAAGCTGACGGATTGAGTGACAGAAGCAAACACAAACAAGCACAGACACGGCGCTTTCGTATTGCGTGTTTGAACAAGTCTCCGACAAGTGAGTAACTCGTCACAAAAAATTGTGACAAGCGAGTTACTCGTCCCCATGTTTGAACAAGTCGCCGACAAGTGAGTAACTCGTCACAAAAAATTGCTTCCGTTAGTATACTACCATTTTATTATAATTAATTTTATAACAATATATTGATGGGAGAAAGTCGATAAAATAAATTCAATTTTAGAAATGCTTTGGCGGGCTACATAAACATGTTTAACGGACCGCAAGCAGCCCGCGGGCCGCGTGTTGCTCATCCCTGATCTAAATTATAATTTGAATTAGAAACTGAAAAAATTCACTTAGAAATAAGCTACAGACAGAAATTTTAATAATAATAATATACAGATAAAATTTTAACGCAAGCAATATCTCAGAAGCAATTAAAAATAATATTTATGATCTTTTGTTAAGAGAAACAATTGAATACAGCAAAGAATTGAATACAAATATTTTCTTATATTCTATATTTAATGACATAATAGCTATTTATCAACTTCTTAAACTGCATACATATTCCACATCATTTTTCAGTTTTATAATTTCATTTATAGAAAAACAGAGATATTCCTTGAGTTATGTATTTAATTTATACATAAGTTTTGTTTATCATTTAGAAATTATTCTTATATTGTACCCAAAGTATCAAGACAACAGCATATATAGTAGATCTTTCAATATCGTCTCAGTTAACAGTGTTTTATCATTATATCATTAGTAAAAATTAAATACTATATATACTCGTGTATATGCTGAGGTTTTTTCTCAAAAAAATTTCTGAAGTAGAGATTGGCTTATACACGGGTAAAAAAATTGATTTTTTTTTTGGCTGGAGAAATTGAAGTAATAAGCAAAACCACAACTTATTAAATATCTCCTGAAGACCAGGAAAGAAATTTTGCAATAATTCATTTAATAAAATACCAGGTAAAATTTTTTCTTATTCCAAAGTGATCAAGCATGTCACGCCACTCAATATGACATGACGCAAAAACTCTACAATCAATCAAGAATCTTACCTAGGATTCATATTTGGGTAGAAAAATATATTTATTTTTCATTATTATTAATTAAGAATGTTTTAATCCATTCGCTAGTAATCGATAAATGCTTATTATATTTAACTAAAGTAAATTAAAAAGTAACTAAAATAATGTTTAAAATAACAAAAAAATAATAATTTAAAATCTGCACTGGAAAATAACTGTAGTCTATCAAAAAAGTTCATCATAAACAAAATCAAAACTTCGAAATCGTATGCTCAAAGTCTAGAAATCATGTTGCACATGTCATCCTAACAGTGTATGACATCATCATTAGGATGATCCACTCATTTTAAAATACAATCAAAGATTTGAATACAATAACTCAACTCAACTCGACAAAATACAGTGTAAGGGAAAATGAAACTTTGAATGGTCTCTTGGGAGCCATGTGATGTAAACATATTATTCTAATGGAATTTTTCCTGTGATAATTTAATATGAAATTTTTTTAGAAAAGAAAACAGTTATTCAATAACAACATAAAAAGAATATATTTTAATATAATTTATCAAAATTTATTACTATTCATTAACTTGATATTTTCTGAAGCTACATCATTCTTGATAATGTTCATTGACATCAATCTCGCTTTGGAGTGAAGTAAAATTTTACTTTACCCAAAGCAATCGAGCGTGTCACACCGCCGAATCCAACCTGCATTTGTATAAATGCATCAGATAGGCAATGGCACACTGTCTGATGCACCATGACGCAGAAATTCTCGACACTGATTCAACAATCTTATGTAAGTGCGCTGCACTGAATCTTTAGGTTAAAGTGATCCAGTGCAGCACACATACATAAGATTCTTGGATTATTGTCAAGAATTTCTGTGTCATCAGGCAGCGCACCATCGCCTATCTGATGCACTTATACAAATACAGGTTAGAGTCAGTGGTGAGACATGCTCGATTGCTTCGGGTAAAGTAAAATTTTACCTTTTAAATTGATATATTGGTGCATAATTTCTTCCCACTTCTTGTTCAATGTAAATAATTCAGCTCAATTATTAAAAGTGGAAAATAAATTTATTAAACTTGAAGATCTTTCTGCTTTATTAAGCCATCTTCAGCACAACGTATAAGAATTCGAACATAAAAAACTTAGCAAGAACATAATTTGAATTTTAAATTAATATTATAACATTGTATGCAAATA
>AYEL01084815.1:0-23594 GCA_000484575.1 Olivierus martensii
TATTTGCATACAATGTTATAATATTAATTTAAAATTCAAATTATGTTCTTGCTAAGTTTTTTATGTTCTTATACGGTGTGCTGAAGATGGCTTAATAAAGTAGAAAGATCTTCAAGTTTAATAAATTTATTTTCCACTTTTAATAATTGAGTGGAATTATTTACATTGATATATTGGTGTTTGTATTACACTTATTTTGGCAAATGGCATTAATATATCGGTAGCTAAAAATCAAACATCACATAATTTATTGGTATCAAATTTTAAGTGCTAAAGTTGGGGTAGTTCCAATACACGGGTTTCACATTTTTACCGATTTTCAAATTCTGAAATTGGGGATCAGCTTATATTCGAGTATATATGGTGCTTAAAAAATAAAAAATTTTAAGGCAGCAAAATGGAATAACACTCTGTTTTCTTACATTTCACTTCATAACAAAGGAAAATGAGATGGAATAGTTTTTAATAGCTAATAATTTGTAAGCAAGAATATATTAAATGTATTGAAATATTGTAGTGAAAATGGAAACTAGCTTATTGATTTGTATCATTCATAAATCTTAAATATGCTGGAAAAGTTTTATGGTATATATTGTATTAAGATTTGAACTTCCATTTCTAAGAATAAAAATTGCATAGTACAGGTATCCCTCCTATAATACAGAAGATAGGTTCTCAGAAAATACAGTGTTGTGTTATATGAGACTTGGAGTCAATACAAAAGGAGAGTTATATTCCAAAACCAATTAAAAATTATAACTTTCTTTAATTCCACATAAGAAACTTAATTTTTATTAAGAATATTAATAACACGAAACATAAAAAAAAATATATATATACAGAAATCCTTAAAAATTAATATATGTAAAATGAAAAGGAAAGAGTAAAGTATACTAAGAATAAATATTATACAGCTCTATGGCAGGAAATACTTTAATACTAAATATTTTACAATACTCTAGTAGCGCTTTTGATTAATGAAAATCCTCATCAGCTATATCAAGACCACCAAATTTTAACAGAAAATTCTATAGAACGCCTTGGTTTTTTGAATATTATAAACAATGTTGCTATAGCAACGACTTATTTACAGTTTTTATAAGGAAATAAACATATAGTTTCCGCGATCTTTCCTCTTTTTGGGTTTTGTTCTGTATGTAGTAACTTGGTGTCGTCCCACTTTACTTCTAAATCTACTATTAATGCTCATTGTGCCAAGGTTATATTAGTTGATTTATTTATTAAATCTTTTTTATGCTCAAGTATCCTCTTTTTAATAGATCTGGCTGTGTATCATATGTAATTACCTTCTGTATCATTATCTATATCATAGAAGGGTATCTGATAAACACCAGGACATTCCTTTTCATTAGTTTTATCTTTATCATTTCAGATTAGATTAAAAAGTGTATTTCTTCTGTTAAAGACTATTCTTTGGCCGGATATATTTTCAAGTTTATTTTTGTATTTTAGAGCTATTGAGTTAATATCCATTGTATAAGTTTTTTTTCTGTGTTATTTTGGTTGTTATCTTTTTTATATTTAGTTTTGTTACGTTCTTTTAGAAGTTTATTAATGATTCTTTTCTTATACCCATGTTTATAAGCTTGTTCAGTTATCCATTTTATTTCTTTTTGTTTATCCACTATCGTTGTACAGTGAGTATCAACTCTATTTAGTAATGCCCTAAATGCTGCCAACTTATAACTCCACAGTTCATTTGCGTTTGCTTTTATAAATAGTGGAACATAAGTGTTCTTTCTGAAAATAGAAAGGTTATATTCACCTCTTTGTAATTTAATATTTATGTGCAGGAATTCAATCTGGGTTTCATTTTCTCTTTGTTTAACTAGGGTTAAGCCTAGAGCATTGTCAGTAAATCTTTTTTTATATCATTAATATAATTACTTCTCTCTGAAATAACTAAAACATCATCGCTGTATCTTTTATTTAATTTCAGTTTATGAGAAATTTCAGGAAGTATAATCTCTTCTTTACTTCTTACTATGAGTTCTGCCAAAATGCCGGCCAAAGGGCTACCTATCGGTACACCTGATGTTTGGATGTAAAACTTATTATTAAATACAAAATAAGACTCATGTATTATCAGGTGACATATTGATCTAATCACACTTGGGTTGCATTGATTTTCCGGAAGGTGTTTTAGAAAAAAAATCTATATAGAAGGGTTCTTACTTAATTGAAGGGTATAAGGCCTTAAATTCGTATATTATTAGAATTTCTTCCGGCAATGGTCCAACTGCCAATAAACTGTCAATTAATTGTACAGAAGATGTGATAGTCCATTTATAATCTCTCATTTTTTTGGTACACCATTTTGCTATGCGTTTTTCCATTTCATACGTAGGGGCTGATCTTTTTTCAATGACAGGCCTTGCTTCTATCGGATTCTTTTGCCTTTTGATGAATGCAAATAGTCTAGGCAGCTTGAGCGATTTACAAAATGCACCTCTTAAAAAGGTTGGGAGTTTGTTATTAAGTATTTTTTGTACTGCTTTTTTCTACTGCTTCAGTCGGATCTTGTTCCAGCCTTATACACTTACTTTCTGTAAGAAATTTATTTATAAAACTATTATATGTTTCTCTTTTTATGAGTACCATCACTTCACTTTTGTCATCTTTGGCACAAATTATATTATTTTCATTTAACCATTCTGCTGCGTTTCTCACTTTTTGTTTTTTAATTTTATATCATTATTTTTATTATTCTTAACCGATTTAGCAATATTCCATCTTAATTTGTCTGCTAGTACTTGATCACAATTTTGTAACAGCAGTTCTATTTGGATGGACAAGGTTTTCCAATCTGGAATGTTTTCAAATAAATTATTTGGACCTATTTCTAAAACTTCTTTCACATATTTTGGAATTATCAAATCTTCTAAGATAACATATGTGGGTAGAGGTAAATGTTTCTTCCTACCTTGTTTAAATAGTAACCATTTAAATTTCTTAATATACTTTTTTCTAGTTTTAACAAGATAATGCTCAATTATTTCTCTATATTGTGGTAATAAATCTTTTAGATCTGCTGCTTTTAGGACATTGATACCTTCATCTTTAAATTTTATTTTCATTCTATAGAAGTCTCTTCTCGCATCTGCGATTGCTGACAATAAACAATGCTTTTTTGTAACAAATAGTAAACAGGGAGTTTTAAATTATAAATCAATATCGGGAGAACATCGTTGAGTTTATACTGACGTAAGAATTCATGACGTTCCTCTAATAAAATAAACTTCTTCACTTTTCTCTTCTGTATTCTAGCTGGCTCAGCTATTGATTACCAATAAAACAGTCTACAGCTCTTATTTAAGCAAAAAAATTACAGTTTAATAACTATTAAAGATCTTTCGGCTTAATAAAGCCGTCATCAGTAATACCACTTTTAAATAAGACGAATTGAACAAATTAAATTGTTCGAATACAAGAATGGTAAATTAGAACATCGTATAATATTTAAATAAAATTATAATATTAAATATAAAAATAACAATAATATAAGAAATATACATAACAAATGCAAACATAAATAAAAATATACCTATAAATTATATATTAGACCAGCATATATGGATAAGTAACAGTAATGTTGTAATAATTCATCCTATATTAGGTACGCAGAGGCTATGGTTATAAAACAATACCGTGAAAAATGTCATGTGATTAATGATAACCCCCCTGAAACTATCCCACCCCTATGGGATACTTTGGTCCCAAATCCCAAGGAGGTGTATCATGCTGAAAAAATATATGGCTGAGGGACAGAACCCTAAACAGTGCGAATCCTTGGGCTGTAATGTGTTCTAGTTTATGCGGCGGGCCATATAAAATGCCTTCGCGGGCCGCCTTTTGCCCATCCCTGCCCTACAGTGTTGGGTAAATTCGGAAAGGCCCGAGCCGGTTAATCCAGACATTGATTCAGAGTAAAGAAATTCCTATTGAGTCGTTAGAACTTGGCAGCACCATCCCCACCAGTGCTCTCTGTAGTTCGCCATTCGACCGCTCAATCCCTAGGTCCGGAATTAAGAATCGATTCGCCATATGCACTACGTGATGTACGATTGCTCTAAAACAGTCCCAAATCCCAAGGTGTATCATGCTGAAAAAATATATGGCTGAGGGACAGAACCCTAAACAGTGCGAATCCGAGAGATGATTGACCTCGGGCTGTCGGGAATTTTATTATAAGACTGGGGGGAAGCTAGCTTCTTCTACAAAGAACACCAAACCTTATGGAGTTATCCCGAGCGATATTCGATCATGGTAAGGCGCCAGAATCCGGCCTATTCATGACGTCGGTCGATATAGTCTCCATGGTGACCTGCAATAGTCTTCGAGCTGCACGTAGGCTACATCGGGGTCTCTCGCCGCTTTTCACGGGGGAAACTAACCGCCTTCAGTGCTCTTCCTCGGCAGTTATGCGAATATTAGTTAAGGACATTTCTTTGTCAACAGATGACGCCACTTTCCACTCAGTAAGAGTACCAAGTGGCGGGGCGAAACAAGCCCTTCCACAGGCTGCCCACCCCTGCGGAGGGGTCAGCCGGATTGTGGAGGACGGGGATCGACGGGCCGGGCCCGGACCCCATGATAAATATTTTCAAGGGGTGGGACCCGAGACTCGAACCCTGGTCCTCCAGAGTGGAAAGCCGAAGCGTTTCCACGCGGCCAATCCGGCCGGCAATTAAGGACATTGGACATTGATACCCAGGGCAGCTTTTTTTGTCCCCTCTCCCCCCAAAAAATGTATCTGTTTTAACTTTCAACGCATTTTCCTAAACAATTTTTAAGAACTGAAAATTATACAAAAATTTTTATACAAATATCTGGTGAATAGTAATGATATTCTATGCACTTGGCCCCCATTCAGTTTGGTGCCCAGAGCGGACCACACCCCTCTGGATATGCCACTGGTTAAGGATCTGAAGAATATTACTTAAGATCTCGGACCCTGTCCTTTCGGCCGGCTGCTGACATTTTACGTCGCGATAGTGCTGATCGTAGGAACTCTCTGTAATGGGAGAACTCACAGTAACAAATATTCAATTTGCCTCTTGTGTTTTCGATCCCTCTAGGACGGAGACGGAAGTGGCGGTTCGGTCGCATTCTCGTTCAAAACCAATTGCTAAGGTGACACGGTGTACAGAGGATGGTTGTAGGGAACAGTTACCCTAGGCTTGTTGTACTTGAGCATGTTCTCTGAATTTGGTCTTGGTTCTTGAGGGCCTAGAGCTGTTAGTCTGGTCTATAGCTGAGGGCATTCCTATGATTAAAGCCGAATACATCTCGCAGACATTTTAACTCTATAGTACCTACTTGGTGAAGCAGAGAAATTGACTTTATGGCAAATCTTACTTGTTAATATATAAGATGAGCATGATTACATATACAGTACTCATTTTTTAAATTAAAATACACTGAGACCAACTTACGGAGGACATAAATGAATATAGTCAATCGAAAGATGACGATAAACTGAGTAAACTTCCATATTTCTCGCGCAGGGATGAGAAAATGGGAGATGAAATTTCAATATAAAATGTGCTTACTTGCACGTTTAGAGATTATATGGAATACCCAATCCAGTGCGCCACAATGCTGAAAAATTGTCTTGATAGCCCAGATAGTTTTTGGAATGAATCTTTAACACAACGGAATTGTCGATTCTCACTTTTAATCATCAGTCGGTGGGTAACGAATCATTAATTCTCTAATGCAGCGCTTCTCAAACTTTTTTCATTCACGACCCCATTTTTCATTACGAACGTTTCTCAAACTTTTTTCATTCACGACCCCATTTTTCATTACGAGATTTTTCGCGACGCCAAGTATTAAATAAGAAATAAAATATACAAGTACATAAATTATTTACACACTTATTAAGATGAACACAATTAGCCAACTAAACTGAAAATACATATGTTGTCATACGTTAAATATTGGGCGTTTGTGAAGTTACATATAAACTGAAATTCAAGTGTTTGAATTTAATTTTTGCGACCCCAGCATTTCGCTTCGCGACCCCATTTGGGGTGGCGACCCATAGTTTCAGAAGCCCTGTTCTAATGTGTATCTCGGAATCATCTAATGTGTATCTCGGTGGCGTAGCTGAAAACTGCGAGGCCCCCCCGCAAAAGGGTCGATGGGGCCCCCTCTTTTTTAATTATATCATCAATCAATGTCATCTGGTTTTCATCAGTAGAATGATGGCATAGCTTGGAGAACTATTATTAGCTGAGAATGGACTGAATCAATCATAGCTGAAATTGATTTAAAAAATTACTAAATTCCAGGATACTGATTTTGTAGCTGTTCATTATAAATCACAGCTATATCTGTGATTTATAATGAACAAATAATCCATCCTACAGAAATTATATACAAAATTAATTCATTTTGTATGCATTTACAATGTGAAACTAAACAAGAAGAAAGCAATAGTTTTTCTTATTTCAATATTTTTATTTGCAACAAATGTGAAAACTATACATACCTTCTAAATCACTGCTTCTACTCATAATCATACCTTTAATCCAAAGCACTCTTAGCAGTTGAGTTTCTTTCTTAAAAGTGTACAGTAGCTAACGTTTTTGGCAAAATTTACCATCTTCAGGCTACTAAATATTCAAATTGTGTTCTAAAACGTGTTCTATTTTAAAACATGTTTTAGAACACAATTTGAATATTTAGTAGTCTGAAGATGGTAAATTTTGCCGAAAATGTTAGCTACTGTACACTTTTAAGAAAGAAACTCAACTGCTAAGAGTGCTTTGGATTAAAGGTGTGAAAACTATTTTTCAAAAAATTTTCTGAACTCATAAACATTCAATTTCGTTACTTATACTCTGTTTTATATAAAAAGTATATATTCATCATGGAATTATGAAAAATTTTAATCAAAATTATTTTTGAAGTGAAACAAAATGAAGATATTTATTATGTATTATTTACCATAAAATATTATTAATTAATTATTCAAATTGACTGTTAGAAAATGGCAATAGAAATATTTATCCACTAGATTCTATATTAAAAATAAATCACAAAAATTCAGTATTCTATAGTAGTGGTCTCCAAACTTTTTTGACTGCGTACCCCTAAGACAGAAAAAATAAATGGCGCGTACCCCCAATTGATTGAGCAGATATCTATTGTAATTAGTGCTTTAAGGAGGAAATAACGTCTCATGTAATATCCAAAAAAGCTATAATTGCACATTATTTTTATTATAAACTAGAATTCATATTTATTTTTCTTATTAAATTTATGAGAAGAGTAGGTTTGCATTTGTTTAATAATTTCTGAAAATGCTGGTTTGATGTTATTCTGACACTGCGATTCGAAGGTCTGGTTCCAAGTTTAATTTATTTCGATATTTAGTTTTAATATGGTAATCTAGCAGCTTGTAGACTTTACAAACAATATATAAAAAATGTTTCAGTCTACAAACAATATATAAAAATTGTTTTCACCGCGTACCACCAGGTATCGTCTCACGTACCCCCTGGGGTACGCGTACCCCACTTTGGACACCATTATTCTATAGAATTGAATCTCAAATTTTAATCTATAAAAATATTTATGATCTTCAATTACAATATAATTTGAAAAAGAATACAGAATTTAAAAATAAAATTAAATTTAATTATATTCTTAAATTTTAATAAAGCAAATCTAAACTAGCTTACAGGACCTTAAAATAAAATTAAAATTAATTCCTAAATTTTGTATTTGTTTTTTGAATTATATTTGTAACTGATAATGATCTAAAAATAGATCAAAACGTTTTTATCAATTAAAATTTGGGAATCATTCCTGTAGAGCACAGTTCTCAAAATTTTGGGTTCCGTGTACTACTCAAATAATATCAAAATTACTCCGTACCACAACCATTTATAAAAAATTTTGGTATCAAAATAAAAGAAATAGATAAGTGAATAAAAAATATTTATTTTAGTTTTTAGGTAACCAAAACATAATTATCATAATAATTCACAAATAAGTTGCAAATTAATAATTTGACATTTCTGAAAGACCCAGCTGTGCTTGTGCATGTTGAAAAATTGTGATTGTAGCACTATCTGGTTGTATGAAGAACAAAAACAGTGTTCTTGAATTGTAATTTAACATTGCATGCCATGGACTGAAACACTTGTACTAGTTCCCACTGTAGCAAACTCTAAACTAACCTATAAGGATAGCATAAAAGCCATTGTGCTGGCAATTGAACAGTATGGTGCTAAAATGACCTATAAAGTACCTATATTTTATATACTAGTACTTTATATACCTATAAGTATATAAAATATCCCTATATTGATGCATATGACCTAGAGTGCAATAAGCCTAGACATTTTTGTCTATGACAAAGAGCTGACAAAGGCAGTAATCAATATAATGGAGATATAGTTTTAATTTCTTTTTTTATAGCAGTTTTATATTATTTGAAAAATTATTTAAATATAATTTTTCAAAAATAGTTTATCTGTTGCATACCATCTGTAAATCCATTGTGTACCACCAGTGGTAAACATACCATAAGTTGAGAACCGCTGCTATAGAGTATTGATTTTTTATGATATTATTTTGAGAACTTATGAAGGCTGGATCTCGATCAAGACCACTGAGAGAAATTTTTGGGCTGGTGACAAGTCTGTGGTCCGGGCCCCATTTGAAAAAGTGCATCACTTTGGTTTAATAAAAAAAAGTTATTTAAAAGAAATGTATAATAAATTCAAAATTCAATACATTATATACCATACAAAATACAACATTAAATAAAATTTTTAAATTTTTATTGCCTCATCTCCATCTGCCTCATTCACTTCCTCACTTTATGGCTAGCAAAATTTTTAATCACCTCATCATAATCAATTTTCATTGCCAGGTCATGTTCTATTGATAGCAAAGCAAGTCTATCAAAATATTGTTTAATTACAACTAGCCAATTAGCAGGAATTAATATAGTCATAGACAAATTGCTTTAATAAATTCAAAATAGCGCTTTCGGAATTCTTATATTCCCTCTTCAGCTTTACACAATAAAAATATTCTATTCTAATTCGTTAACATTTAAATTTAAAATTGAACATAATTATTAAAATAATTAATGCACCAGAGCAATAGTGGCTTTCTCTTTTTCTATGTCATATTTTCTTCACTGGTTCCGTTTTTACTGGTAAGGGGATCGAAGAATCAGTCCCCAGAATGATGTAACTGTCATTAGATCTAGTAAACAACTGCAGCTAGCTGCAATTTCATGTAACATATGCTGTCTGGATTACTTTAAAAATTAATTTAAATAAACCACAACTGTTCAAATCAAGTACAATAAATTAGTTTTCTTATAAAATTTTAAAAAGTTTTTAAAAGTTAAATTGTTATTAAATACAATAAAAATAAATTTTTACTAAATTTTCAGTGAAAAATTAATTTAAAAAAAACTTCCAGGCATTACTCAGTTCTCCTGGATCTAAAATGTTGATAGGTTTAATCAGTTATTTTCTTTTTTTTAATATAGCAAGAGATTCTTCCCACCTTCCTATATGTGGATTTTCTTGTGTCTTAATGATTTTTGCACAATCCCAATTTATATGCAGATTACTGTTTAAAGGTCTTTGCACCAGAGCAATAGTGGCTTTCTCTTTTTCTATGTCATATTTTCTTCACTGGTTCCGTTTTTACTGGTAAGGGGATCGAAGAATCAGTCCCCAGAATGATGTAACTGTCATTAGATCTAGTAAACAACTGCAGCTAGCTGCAATTTCATGTAACATATGCTGTCTGGATTACTTTAAAAATTAATTTAAATAAACCACAACTGTTCAAATCAAGTAATTTTTTTATCTTTATTTTAAAAATGGCACTATATTACTTATCCAGTCTCAACGGAATTGTGTAATAATGTACTGAATATGTTTGTTGCTGGTTCAGAACTTTTTAATAATGCGTTTTTTTAAAATACGGTAGAAGCCACTTTTCAAAATCGCAATTTTTCTTTCCAACATTCACATATTTAAAAATATTAAATTTGAAATAAATTCTTATTAAATCTGATTTTGTTTGAAGTCTAGTCGCCGTGGTTTGCCAACAATAACCAATCGGAGTGCTTTCTGAACAGCCAAATAGTATTTTTTCTTTCTTTGGCGGGTAGTTTGTGATGTTTAATCGCCATCTTTGCTGATAAAGATTTTTAAGCTTTCTCTTTTTCTATGTCATATTTATATTCTGAAATTCTTTTAGATAGAGTGCGAGAAGTGTACCCTATATATAGTTGTTCTTGTAAATCCCTGTCCTTGAATTTTATTTGATATAAACCCAGGACTTGATTTTTGTCTATCCAGTCTTTGTCGTTTCTCAAACAATTGAATACTGTGTTCCTTCTTGTAAATACTATCCTTTTTCCTACTGTTTTTCTACCTTTTTTTCTATGTTTTAATATAAGTGAATCTAATTCCACTTTAAATGTTTCCTTAAATTCATCTCTGCATTCCAACTTGCTTTTCTTTTTATTTTGCACTCCTTCCCAAAGTTTAAGGATATTACTACTTGTGTAATCGTGTTTAAGTGATTGTTGTACTATCCAGTCTAATTCCCTGGATTTATCTTCCTCATTGTTGCAGTGTGTCTCTATCCTATTCAATAATGCATGGAACTTTCAATTCCATGCATTATTGAATGCTGCTTAAAAATTCTGATAATTCAATTCATTTAAACATGATTAAATAAAACTAAAATAATTAAACTGCTCAGTCATTAGGAATAACTAAATGCCAAATAATTGAATTTCATTATTTTATTTTTCTAATAATTTATAGAAGTTTTTATATCATTCAAAAACGAATGATATAAAAACTTTTGCATTTCAGTAAACTTGAAATATTTAATATATTTTCAAAATATAATAAATAATATAAAGCTACAATTATGAAACTTTAGAATGATATAGAACAGGGGTCTCCAAACTACGGCCCGCAGGCCAGATGCAGTCCATGATATGATTTTATCTGGCCCGCCAATTAGACTATTTGTTTCTATTTTGGGACAACATATCTTTGCAAACAAACTTTTTTCCAAATGAAATATATCAAGTCAAAATACAGGACAAATTTATCTGATGAACATTTGAAATCACTCCTTGTAATTAGCACTCATATACAGTTACATCATTCACATTAATGGTTTTATTATAATTTTGTGATGAAAATACGAAAATTTGCTTACAGTATTTGTTGTCACTAATATACAATAATTTAATCTCATATACTCTGCAATCAGTTTTATCTGCTTTCAATAAAACTCATATATTTAGTTCTGCAGTTTTTTTCTTTTTTTGCTATGGCCTGCTGAACAGTGCTAAAATACCCAATGTGGCCCTCATAGAGAAAAGTTTGAAGACCCCTGATATAGAATACTCTCTTCTGCAAGTACTATATATATAGTATTGATTTCAAATGCTACAAAATAACATGCAAAATAATATAAATTTTCTCGTACATTAAATTAAATACATGTGATTATGGAACTATATATTAATATTCAAAATATATTTATAAGAATAACTTGTAAGCTAACAATGAACATCTATTTGAAAGTACTTCTCTTGTAAATGTTTTTCATATTAATAATGTATTGTTTTACAAGCATGTTTAAATTTAATTTGTTATTAAATAAAATACTGTTTATTTAGTAAACAAAATTTTTATTATTTTTTGCCATAGTATTTGTTTATTTTAAATCAAAACATACTATGAACAAATATCTAGTTTTTATCAAATGTTAATTTGCATTTTCAAATGTTGTCTTCTGAAAATAAACAAAAACAAAAATATATTTTAAACATAATAATATAATGAATTATATTTAAATAACACATACAATTGAAACTGAAATGCAAGCCTCTCTATAAAATGGAATAATTGTTGATCAAATAGTAATAATCTACTTATTTATGTATGTTAATAAAAACAGCATGCAGAGTAAAATCATCCATCATTGATTTCAAAAAGTCATTTATGATGAGATAGATCTGTTCAAAGATTTTAAAAGTATTAAAAGCAATCAGTTTTATGATTTGGGAGCAGAAATTTTAATTGTATTCAGCAATAAGAATTGTTTATATTAATAAAAAAAACATGAAATAACAAAAGATAAACTTATTTAGAAAACAGAAATTTTAAGAAGTATTATTAAATTTATGTAAATAAGGATTACATCTTATAATTATTTTTTAACTCAAAAAAATAATATATGATGATAATAAATAAATAAGATTTATTAATTTAATACCGTTCATAAATCAAGATTACTTTAGACAATAAAGTTATAAAACAAAAGCTTGTTATTAATTTAAGCAAAGATTTAACATTTTACGAAAAATCAAGAAATTTGTTTTACTGCATAACATCATATATTGCAATGAAGCTACATTTACAGTGGTAAAGGCATGTGATTAGATAGAAGTATGGAACTTTGTAAATGAATTCATAATCACGATAATTTTACGATATAAAATTTATTAAATACATGATTACTATATATTATAATTTACAATAAAAATTACTAGTTTCACTAACTTTTAAACAATTTTTATAATTATTAGAAATAAATTTCTGTAATGGTTTCAAATGTTTTCCAATATTTTACATTTGATGATTTGATATCATCGTAATATAGTTTCGGATAATTAAATTAAATTCATATAAACAGTGAGCGATTTTATCAAGTTGTGATTTAAATACAGTGTGATCAATTTCGTGATAATTTTGAAATCCTCATACATTTAAAAAAAGAAAAATTTCGGATTATGAACAGATAAATGCAAATACATTGTTTCTATCGATCCGAGTCAAATTATAAAAAAGAAAAATTAATAAACAAACCAACTGTCATTTATAAGCCTAAATTTAGGGTTAACAACACACAAAACTAACACAATCAGCGGATGTCTTTCACGAAAGAAAAGATAAACTCATCAAAATCTATTATTGAAGAAATATGGAATATAAAAATACAGTAAACTTACTTCTACACAAAAATATTTACGATTCATTTATCGATTCTAAAAATGGACTACATATTCGCTCTCTCCGATTGTCAATGACGATCGACGACGTAGCGTCATTTCCGGAACAGGAGTCACGTGATTGTTTTGGCGCAAATTTTCATCTTCTACACGTGCTTTGGTGACGACCTGCACGTGTGCCATTTGAATTCAAAATATTTTGATCTAAGAACATTGCACTCTTAAAATTTCGAAATAAAATGACGGAAGCATTTAGTTTCACTAGCGAAAACAAATTAAAAATCTCCAAACATATGCAGGGATATCTGTTATCGAAGAATTTATACGATCTATTTGTCAATTATATTAGATCATATCGATTGAGAGCTCCTGAAGCTAAACAATTGACAGAACTTATCAAAACGTTTCAAGATGGTGCTAAACATGATAGAAGAGCACTTCAAAGTAAATTTAAGAGTTGGTCACGCAGAATGGATGTCAGGGAAAAAGACGGAAAATTAATTATTCAACAAAGCGGGAAAGAGATTTTACCGGTTGATAAATGTTTATCTTTAGTCATGGAGTTACATTGCGAAACTGAAGAACATAGAGACATCGATATTATTGTGAATGAGGTAAAAACAAAACAAGATATATTTTATTTAAAAATAAATTTAAAATTATTTTATATTTGAAATTAATAACTGAAATATATAATTTTCTTAAACAAATAAACAGATCTATAATTCATGGCATTTTATACAGTATATATAATAGTAAATAAAAATTTATAAATCAAAATTATATATTAATGTTGGGAAAAAATTATAATTTAATAATCAATAAAAAATTAAATACAGTAATTAAAAAAATGACTTAATTGTAATTGTTATTTAATTTTGAACCAAAACCATCTGGAATTTAAAAAATTTTCGTTTACGATATTAAAAATTAAATTACATTAGGAAAAGTTTTCTTTTTCCTAATAGCACATATCAGAGTCATCGGTTTTAATAGCTTATTTTTCGTTATTTATGGAAAGAATGCTACATACTCACTGAAAATGCGAAAGTTACATTTGTCTTATGCAGCTGAAACGATTTAACAATATGGCCGCAACACGAACAGCGAGATACGCCAAGATCAAAGTGCCGACAGAGAAACTTCACCTCTGTATGTTACTTACTCTGTGCTTATACTATATAACATTTATATATATTTGAATCAACAATATTTTAAAGAATTAATCTAAAATATACTATATTATAACTGCATTACAAACTCATCTCATTAATCACATCCCTTTTTCATTTCAATTAAATGAGCATAGCCCATTCCTACACTTTTGGTAACTGGAGCAACTCATGTAGGTTAATTGTCTTGAGCTTTCAAGCATCTATAACATATCTGTTGTGTTTTCTTGTATATTTAACTTAGCCTTCTTTACTACTATAGCCTCTTATCATTTTATTTATAAATTATTTTTTTCTTTTTTAAAATTGCTCTTATTTTAATTGCTATATTTATGTTCCCATGTTGTATGTCATTTTTATGTTTTGCCAACCTTGTACTTAAATTCCATGATGTGTAACCTATGTATACTTCTTCCTTTGTAATGTGTGATTGTATAAGGATATTTGGTATACCCCATATTTTTTAACTCTGGTATTAGTGGATGATCATTTTTGAGCATTTGGAATATGGAGTTATTCCAAATGCTCACAGAAGCTTCAATAAAAGGCTATCCTTAATTTTTATTTTCTTGGAAAAAGTAATTATAATACGTTAATACTAAATTTTCAGTATTCAACATAGAAATCACAATTGACGTTGAATTATTTTAACTTAAAGTCTGGGAGAGAGGGAGAAACTGTAATAAGGAAAACAAGAAAAAACATTGCAATGCTAATACAATGCATGCCATTTATTTGAAATGGTAGGGACACAAATTTTTCCAGATAAGGAATCATCTTAATTTAAGGCACAATGTCTAAAATCTGTTAAAACATTTAAAAATTATAATAACTAAATAAGTGTTCTATCTTCAATATAACAATAAGTTCTTAATTAATGTCAGAGTTAGATTTCTAAAAATTGCAGACTTTGAAATGGCATTAACTGATATTTTCATAGGCCTAGTGCTATAAGTCGAGGTTATGTTTCAAAAGTATTTTGTTTTTGGTACTATAATTGATATTATAATTGATATTATTTGGTAAGTTTTGTCATCTAATCACTATTGTATTATTTAATAACTGAATGAATGAATGAATGAATGAATGAAAAGAATAATTTAATTATATATTTTAATTGGGAAATTCTATAAATAATCCAAAATTAAAACAATGAAAATGCTTAAACTTAACTTCAAAAGATGCCAATAACAAGCACTAAAGCAGTTCCTTTACTTTCCATTTTATTGCAAATGTATAACATTTTTGATCAATATCCAATCATTTTCAGTACTATCTATAGATAACAGCTTTATAAAATGACAAGAAAAAATTCAAATATGTAATTATTTAGAGCAAAAACCAAAAGCGGGTTGATTTTGAATTCCATTTAAAATAACTTTTCAAAAATGTGCATATTGCACTTTGCACAATTTGTAATATGCATTTGAACTTTGATTGCTATGATTATACAGGGTGAACCAAAATGAACGCAACAGCAGCAAAAAAGTTAAAGTCCGGTGTAAGTTAAAAATCGTATTTATATCAGCTGGTATGAAATAAGAATTTAGAAAGTTAAAAATCGTATTTATATCAGCTGGTATGAAATAAGAATTCAGAAAAAATATTGAACTTTATTGTTTACAGGGAATGAATACTCCAAACAAGAAAAAGTGTATAAAATCGAAAAGTAAAAAAAAAGTTAGAAACGGAATATAAACCAATGATGATAAACCAGAGGATGCATCGACAGTCGCCGCCATGTTGATTCAGTAGCGCTATGCATTTCAGTAGCGCTACAAGTATATATTAACTCTATATAGGAGCTTCTTGATAAGCTTTTGAAGAAATGCCTGTTTCCGGAAGAAACACTTCTGACTTTTGACTTTAAATCTCTTTATTCCTCTATTCGGACTGAACCAGCTTGTATTGAACTTTATCATTTACTATGCAATGGTCTGCATGAGGTGGAACAGTGTGAAGGGCTGGTAGGGTGTCTGAGAGAACTCTGTGACTTGGTCTGTCATAATTCTTATTTTAGGTTTGATCAAAAGTTTTACTGACAAGTGAAGGGAGTTCCAACTGGTAGTCCAATGGCGGGTGTATTGGCCAAGTTGGTGTATTAGGCGACAAGAATGGACGGCTATCCAGCTTTTTAACCTGTTTTTAAAAGTGTATTTGAGATACGTAGACGATATCTTGGTCATATGGGAGAATAAATGTAAGGTGGAGAAAAAGATTGCTTCCCTGTCGAATAGTAATTTGAGACTTAAGGTTAAGAAGCAGGAAAGTAGAACAGACATACACTTCCTCAACTTAAAGATTGCTATTATGGGTGGAGACTATAGGACTACGGTGTATAGAAAACCTAGTAGTGCTCCTTTGAACATACATACGCTTTCTGAGGATAGACTTTCCCACAAGAGGGCTGCCTTTCAGCCCTCTTCAGGAGATCATACACTCACTGTTCTGGATTCACAGACTGAACAGAAGAGATTAGTACAGTTATGGGGATCAGCCGAGAACATGGGTATGGAGAAAGCTTTCTAATGAAGTTACATGACAAGGTAGAGAGGAGTTTGTATACGGAGAAGATGCGGACAAGTAAATCAATACCTTTAGGAGTGTTGACCAAGCCTGGTAGGTAGAAAAGTATGCCAAAAACATTGGCAGGTTAACCAATTGTACTCTGAGTTTTAAAAGAAACCCAACTGTTTTTTGGGATGATTAGAAATGATAAAGACTGGTATGAGGATAAGGACAAGAGTGGGGTATATGAAATTCCTTTAACAAATCATTCATTGGGCAGGGAATAGTTTTATATAGGATATACTGAGAGGAACTTAGAAGCAAGGATAAAAGAACATAAAACAAACCTCAAGTATAGAAAACTCTCCAATGCACTAAGCCAGAGATTACTGCTGCACAATATTGAAGTGCAGTGGGGAAGAGTGAGAATTATTCGGCAGATGAGAACTGTACAGGAATATGATTGAGGCATTGGAAATCTGAAGAAGAAAAAGAAAGGATATATGATAAATTTTACAGAACCGGAAATGATCCCTAGCACATGGAAATGTTGTTTAAAGTCAGCAAAGCAGACTAAAGGATATGCTACGGTTGATTTTAGATACTCCTGTATGGGAGTGCTGCTTGTTGTAACAATTATTAATTTATTTTTATTTTCATTTTTATTTTTTATCTTTTATTTTTTAATGATTGCAGATAATTGTACGTATTTTTAATTTCTGTAGAATTTAAATAATTTTTAAAATTTGTGTAACTATGGTTTTTGTTTTTTATAATATACTTAATGTATTCTTGGAAGATCTTTTGCATAACAAAATATATGGCTTTATGGGCAGGTGGTGCTAAGAAGAGCACTTCCAGATGTATTCCTGCCCTTTTAAATTTTGTGATGTTTGTTTATTTCGGTCCCCTGTTCTTGTGTAACAGGGTGAGTCTTGTAGTAGCAGCTGAGGAAGATGCAAAGTGCATTGAAAATGTTTCTGATTAAAATCTTTTGACTGCTAAAGGGCTTTTGAGTATTATTTTTTAGTTTGTGTTTAGTGCAGTCTCAAACTTTTAGTTTGGATAATATTATTGTAAGACCCAACGCTTGATGTAAGGCCTGAGGACGATATTGACAGGTGTTGGCCTAAAATGCGGTATGTGAGGCACATGTGCAAGGACAGGTAATTGAGTGATTCAACAACTTGATTGGAGATCACGTTCAACAAGAACAACTTCCTTTATATATCAGAGAGATTTCCTATACATGATAAAATGATGAGGGACGTCACTGAGAGAGAAATACCTGATTTTAACAACTTTTCGGTGGGACAGATCTAAAACGGGAGCTCCTCAGACAACTAAACTTGAAGGTGTCTGGAATACAGTCTCTAGTCCTTAAATTTAATAGTCTTTAGTCTTTCACAGATTCACAAAAATCAGTGGATGAACATACACAGGAGGATGATGGACTTGAAGTAGGAGACAATCATCCTACACCAGACCAAAGGCAGTGGCTTGTTTTAGTAATACAAACTTTTGTTTCCCATGTCGAGTTAGGTGAGCGTCGGGAACAAGCCAATGCAGCAGTCGTGAAATAAGCCGATGCAGCAGTCATGGAGCCAGAAAACTTGGATGTCGTGTAACAAGCGTAGTGGTGCTTCGGGAACCAGTAGATCCAGCAATCATAAAACAAGCCGATGTGGCAGTCACAGAGCCAGCTAACTCAGATATCGGAAACATGCCAGGATCGAGGCTGATATCCCCTCTTAAACAGGGTGATAATAAGGTGACTTTTTCTCTCACCTTTCTCTCAGGGAGAGACAGGATGTTTCTCCCTGGGAGGAACATCCTTAGCAACTTGGCATGCTAGGTGTCAGTTTCTCCCCTTTTTGTCTTGACACCTGTACGTAAACATAGCTCACGATTTATTATCATCGGGGATGAAAGTCCATGAGACAGTCAAAATACGGCACAATGCATCGCTACATTTCGCCATGTTTATTTTCACAGTGTGCCGCTCCCCCATCTGTTAAATTCTTTTCTACATCTCCCATTTCTCTTGTTTTGTCTTAATCACGACTTAATTATTTCTTAATTACATCAAGATTGAATATAATGCTATGTTTTAATACCATATTACTTAGAATTTAAGCTGCCCTCAAATTTAAGCCACAGTAGGATTTTAAAATTGGAAAAGATAAAAATGATTTTATAATAGGTATTGAAAAATAAGAAATATTTTTATTTACTTAAATAGGTACTAATAAACATAATAAGCTATCTAATTTATTAGCCCGGCGGTGTGTAAATGAAAAAAAATACGTAACAGTGTAGTTGGTTTCGTAGAGATTCCAGGTAATCAATCGCGTCATTAAAAACATTTTTTTTTCATTCCTCCAAAAATATTGATTTTATTCCATTCCTATATCTGTTTTCTATCAAATAAAACAATTCCGATACAATTATGTTTATTTGTTGATTTTTTATTGAATTTAATGTAATCCGATCCATTTTTATTATGTAAACAAAGTATCATATTTCAAAATAATCATAAATATTTTGCTGTCGGTCAATCTGTACAATGTTATTGTTTTTCTGACAGTAGACGGTGTGGTCTAGATAATGAGGTGTAAAATGTCATTTCCGGGTAGGGTGGTAGAGTGGGCATGTCGCTAAAATAAGTTCAAAGTTTTATTACCCTTTTGTGTAAACAAACAAAAAGCTAACTTTGAATCTCTTTATCTCAAAACTTTTTAACTATATAGAAGAATTTTTAAATGATTTAAAGAAATAAATATGTTTTTATGAAAACAAGCATAAAATTGTGGTCCAAAATTCATAAATTAATAATTTATTAATTTTTTTATAAATTGATGTATAATATGCAAATTTAGCAGACGTATTATTTAAAATTATTTTGGATTTTCATAACATAAAATAAACTCAATCTTTGATGTTTTTCTATTAGAAAAGACTATTTTCAAAGTGAAATGTCACATTTTATGGTGTTTCTATCAGTGTAGGAACCAGGCGCTTATGTCATTTTTGGTAATTAGATATACGTCTATCTTATAGATTATTTGTTGAATTATTGAGATGATTCTTCTTCATTTTTTTTTTATTTTATCATGCTAATTTTATTTAAAATTTAGCATCTTAGTGATATATATGTGAAATTCTTAAAGAAATTTGTCTGCGAAATCTAAAAGTCACTGTATTGACGTGTCGCCGGTGCATGACAGCACTGTAGAAATTAATTGTTCAAAATAGATTTCAATGAAAATAACTTTTAATAAGAAGTTATCTTCATACTTTTTAATTTTTCTTTTAAGACACCTGCATGTAATGCAACTCTTTGTTTGATCATATATTTTATATATTTATTATTCTGTACTTTTTAATTTTTCTTTTGAGACACCTGCATGTAATGCAACTCTTTGTTTGATCATATATTTATATATTTATTATTCTTTCTTTATGTTGTGGAGACAAGTTTCTCTGGGCCAGATAGTACGATATTTTTATCATTTGTTTTACTTTTAAAGTGCCACTCCGTTCAAATTCCTTTCGTAATTTTCGATGAGGTGGGAAATGACCCCTTGTATCTGACCTGCATTCTGGGTCTCCATACAACAATAATTTCAAGATAATTTTCTAAATATACACAAATGTATATAATTTAATGAATTGTAAAGTGACTATTAAATTATATATACAATAATATTAGATCAATATGATAAGTAAAAGAGTAAATATATACGATTGTTTCTATTAACCTTTTTTGTGATTGGTCAGATCTCTGTTTCCGAATTTTAATTACTTGTATTTGAGAGTACTAGTGTGGTGTTCTTTATTACAAGGCCAAATGTACTCTACCTCTCAATACAGTTTTACATCTCCAACGATTGCAACTCAGTCCCTATTTCCCCCAGATGCATCTGATTACTGACACTGGACACTTCTCAACCCACCATCTACTGTTGGGGAGGATGTACTAAATCTCACCGTTCCCCAACAAACACAAACAAAATACACCTGTTACAACACTAGTTAGATTGTTAGTTCCTTACTAACATTTTCTCTTCAACATCTGAAGAAACAACATAAGAGCTTTCTGAAAACCATGGAGTACATGCTCTTCTATCCCTTAGACTTAAAAAGTAAAGAAGATATGCTAGATGACGATGTAGCATCACATGCATCATCAGAAGGAAGCAATTATATAGAAGAAAGATCTGAAGATTCTGCTTCAGAGCAGGATATTTCATCGGAGGCTGAATGTGAGTTTGATTTTGATGATGATTTCTACTTAGGAAAAAACAATGAAACTAAATGGAGTATACACAAACCTTCAACTAATGTTAGAACTAGAAGCATAAATATTGTAAGTCATCTACCAGGGCCAATTAATGCAGGTTGTTTAGCAAAAACTGTATTGGATTGTTGGACATTTTTTTTAATGATAATATGTTGCATTGCATCATAGAAAACACCAATAAATTCATACTTGAAAAACGAGAAAGTGGTCTTCCTGTTTATCGCTCAAAATTAACTAATCTAACAGAAATTAAAGCATTTTTGAGTATATTGTATTTAATTGGAATGAACAAAGCCAATAGATTAAACACAGCAGATATTTGGAATGGGGACGGTACAGGTTTAGAATTAATAAGGACTGTTATGCCTGAAACTCGGTTCAAATTTTTACTGACACACATCCGTTTTGATGATAAAAATACAGAAAGGAAAGAATGCAAACAGATAGATTAACTCTTATAAAAGAAATTTTTGACAAGTTTGTAAATAATTGCCGTACAAATTATAGCATTTCCCAGTATGCAACCATAGATGAAATGCTATTAGGTTTTAGGGGAGGATGCACTTTTCGACAGTATATCCCATCTAAGCCAAGTAAATATGGACTAAAAGTGAATGCTCTGGTTGATTCCCGAATGTTTTATACATCTCTTTTAGAAGTATATGCTGGGGATCAGCCAGAAGGACCATACAAATTAAATAATTCTCCTTCTTCAGTGGTACAGAGGATGTGCCAATACATAAAAGGTAGTAACAGGAATGTTACTATGGATAATTGGTTTACCAGTTATAGTTTGACATGCAACTTATTAAAATCAAAACTAACTATTGTAGGAACACTTTGAAAAAATAAAAGAGAAATACCGCACAATTTCTTCCTCTGAAAAGGAAAGTTTATAGCAGCCTATTTGGCTTTCAGAAAACCTGTACTTTGCTTGCTTATGTTTCAAAAAAACGAAAGAATGTAATACCTTATCAAATTTCATCACGATGCCACAATTGATAGGACCACAGAAAAATCATTAACAGAAATGATAAAATTTTACAATTTAACTAAAGGAGGAGTTGATGTGGTAGATGAAATGTGTTTCTCATATGTTCTAGAAATTCTTGAAGATGTCCAATGATTTTGTTTTATGCTTTACTTAATATTGCTGGCATAAATGCTCAAGTAATTTATTTCACAAACAGCAATCCATCTGGAATAAGTAGTCATCGAGAATTTTTGAAAACGCTGGCTTTAAAATTAATGTATGAACATCTAAGAGAAAGAACTGAAAGCAAGTATCTACCAAAAGAACTCAGAGTTTCTGCAAGAAAGCATCATCAAGCTATTGAAGAAACATCTGCAAAAGACATGTCAGTACAAGCATCTAAACCATCAACATCCCAAATAGAACAACAGGAGTAAACCCTGCCATCCACTGAAGATCAACTGGAGAAGTTGCCAAAAAAGGAAAAGATGTGAAGATTGTGCCAAAAAAAATATATATATTTACTAGATACACATATATGTTATGTAACAAGTACTTATGCCTGGAACATTGTTTACCATTGTGCATGGAATGCTTCCAGGATAAGTCCAAATAATTATGTTTTTTCCTTTACCTGAAAAAAGTAATAAATATTTTTATTATTTTTCTTTAATTTTATAATGTTATAAATGTGTATTATATATGTAAAATATATTTTCCTCCTATAAAAATACATATATTACTTTCATCTTGTTTTTATTTACTTTTATAAATATTTGAATATAATACATCTTATATTTTTGAATATTCATCAATTCCACTAAAATAACTACAGGTAGGCCTCGATTAGTGCGAATAATTGGTTCCACGAATTTCTCGCACTATTCGAAGTATTAACTCTATGTAAAATATGGTAATTGGTTCTTGCTTTGTGAGATTCTGGCCATTAGCCAACCTTCACGATGAATAACCACAATACTAACTTAACACTAACTGTTTAAGAAATATTTATTTTCATATTTTATATCGTTATTCATCATCTAAATCAATAACCTACCAGCTTTTGCTTGAATGTTCACTTTACTAATTGGTATGTGCTTTTCAGCAGTCTTCAATCCATACAGCTAAAAGACGCTCCATTTCTATTACAAAACTTCGGAAAAGATGTGAAGATTGTGCCAAAAAAAATATATTTACTAGATACACATATATGTTATGTAACAAGTACTTATGCCTGGAACATTGTTTACCATTGTGCATGGAATGCTTCCAGGATAAGTCCAAATAATTATGTTTTTTCCTTTACCTGAAAAAAGTAATAAATATTTTTATTATTTTTCTTTAATTTTATAATGTTATAAATGTGTATTATATATGTAAAATATATTTTCCTCCTATAAAAATACATATATTACTTTCATCTTGTTTTTATTTACTTTTATAAATATTTGAATATAATACATCTTATATTTTTGAATATTCATCAATTCCACTAAAATAACTACAGGTAGGCCTCGATTAGTGCGAATAATTGGTTCCACGAATTTCTCGCACTATTCGAAGTATTAACTCTATGTAAAATATGGTAAT
>AYEL01084816.1:0-19242 GCA_000484575.1 Olivierus martensii
GTAAAGTATTTACATAAGAAATTTAGATAAATAAAGTTTAAATAAAGAAAAGTGATCAAAATAGCTCAATAAATTGTAAATTGACAGCAAATTGATATAAATACAAAATATTTTATAAAAACAAATAATCAAAACAAAAAACTGCAATACTAAAGATGACGTGTCCAGAGTAGCCGTGCAATTAACGCTGCTACTGTTTGCGGCCAATGCCCACAACTATAAATAGTAACAGCGATATCATCACATTTCAATATGCGCTAGATTTCAAAAGATATTAGATTTCTGTAGGACTCCACTGATTTTTTACGGCGCAACTAAAAAGTCAATGAAAAATTGAATTAATGCAAAATAAAGGAATGAAAAAGTTAGAAAGATACTGAATTTTTGAGAATTTTTGCAAGACCTTGAAAATTTTCACAAAGCGCAATAGATGGTGCAGAGTCCCTCAAATGCCACTTCTACAGTGGCGGGTTAAGAATCTTTTCCAGATATACTATCACTTTCAATTTTTTTAAAATAATACCAGGTATCTTCTTCCAAATATGTTCTAATCAATCTTTCATCAATTCTGTTGTCATCCATGCATTCATTTGTACTCGAATTATAACACCCCTAGGAAACTTTTCCTTGGGTACAGTTTTTTGTTTAAAATAATAAAAGGTGGCAATTTTTGTTTCCTAGTGGCTATAAGCAGCATTAAGCTACGTTTAGACAATGCCTTTCTGCATGCAACATTGTATGCAGAATGAAGCATGAAACGTGCAACAGCCACATGAGACATGCAACTTGCCCCTTCGTGTTCACACATGGAGGACATATTGTAGACAATACCGACACGAAAAGAGTTGTATGCTGCTGCTAAAGTGGCAGCTACTCTTATTATTTCAAATGAGAGAAGGAAAAGAAGAAAAAAGAAAGTGCTTTGACTTTCAAATATTTTGATCGAAGCACTAATAACATCAATATTTTGAACCAAGTCAGGTTAGATAGTTTTAGTTTTTTCAAAAAATTTATTAGAATGACTTGATGACCATAAATTTAACTTCTTCAATAAACTGAAATGTTTTCTTCACATCTCAATCCATAAAGCAAAGAAAAATTTGCGAAAAAAGTTTAAAAATAATCAAAACAACAAGATGTTGCAGACTAGTTGCCAGGTGTAACCCAACTAGGATGAGGAACACATGCGCCTAATATTAAAACAGATTTTGAGGCATCCGTCTTTGCATGCCTTCTCGCACACCTAGTTGCATGAAAAGTAGTACCGTCTAAACTTTATAGTAATTTGTGATTTTTGTTATAATTAAAATATATTGAGATATGACGCAATTCTACAAGCTACTATTAAACAGCAACTAGATTAAATCAGAAACATATAAACAGGGAACCACTGAATCAACTGTTATCAACAGTCGTAATACTATGTGCATGCATAGAGAGTAAAGCAAAAACCCAAAAGTTGGGGAGTGGGAGATCGGAAGAAAGAAGATGTTAAAATATTTGCTTTGAATTTAAGCTGCACCCAATTTTTACATCTTAAAAATTTGAATAAAAAATGCGGCTTAAATTCGAAATAATACGGTAATTAAACTGTCATCATTACTGATGTTAGACATTAAAACAGAAGCAGGGATATAAGTTGCATAATTTCTAATTTAAATGTCAGATTATTTTTTATATCTAGGATTTAATTTCTTTCATTATTAAGTGAAAATTCTTAAATTATTTTCTCTATTTTTTTAAAGTTTTTCCAATAATTACAATTTAATTTCAATTAAAGAAATATAAATTAAAAAATTAAATTAACAGATTCTGGCAGTTTTTGAATTCATATAGTCATTGAGAATGAACTGGGATAAAGATCATCAAATCATATAAAATATTTATTTACCCATGTTTAGGACATGATTTCTTGATGAATCTGCAGTAGCATGTAAAAGATCAATTCCAGGTTTTGCAACAAATATTGGTGCACCATTTTCTACTGTGTAAGTTGAGTGGGATAAATGAACATTCAATAACTCTTCTAAATTTGTCTAAAAATAAATTTTTAAAATAAAATTATTTAATATAAATTCTTTATGAAATTAGTTTTATTATGAAACAGTTTGAATACTAATATAATAAACTCTAAAGTCCATCACTTTCAGAGATCAACAAGTGTCAAAATTTAGAATAAATTTAAAATACAATAGATTTAAGTGATAATATTAGTCATCAATAGCAAAAATATGTACATAAAAATATTTGACTAAATGAATAGGAAAAATTTCACAGAAAAATCTATCAACAATAAACATATTTTATTTGAGTATAAATAAATATGTCATAAAATGTAATATATAATTCGTTAACATGTTTTGCTTATAATTCATAATCTCTAAGAAATGGGAAAATAGTATAATTTTTCAGTAAATTGTTCTGTTAAAAAATTCTCTCTCTCTAAAGACAATAGAGTAGAATTATCAAAAATATAAAACTAAGATTTTAATTTATTATAAAAAATTTTTGTAAAATGTGCCAACCATAGAAACACAACACCAATGAATGGAAAATATCACTGAAATGATGATGATAGACAAAATTCTTATTTTTAATTTATATAAAATATTTAATAATTGAATAAATTTGAAGAATTTCAATTAATATTAATACAGGTTATCTCCAACTTACACAGGTAACTGTTTTGTGAAATTCTACATAAATTGAATCTACATATGTCAGAGCATATGTTATAGAGTATTGTAGGCCCCAAAGATTTAACATTAAAAATAGTTATATTAAAGAATAAGCACATAAATCACATGGTAAAGCAGTGACTTATTATCTTGGAGGATCCAGATTCAATTTCACATCTTTAGTTTTTTCAGGAGGGGCTGGGTTTGAGCCTAGCTCCTTAACTAAAATTAATCTATGTAAATACAGATCTATGTAAGTCAGGGATTGTTATATATATATATATATATATTGATAACTGCTCACTGAGATATTTCTGAAAATTTGGGGCATATAAAACAAAGTTTCTTTCATCAGTTTATCTGCATTCTCTGCCAATATCTCTTTAATGTTATCAATGAAAATTTATTGTTATTTGAATACACTGTATCTCTCTTTGGTATCAATTTTGTGTTTATGTTTTCAATTTCTTTGCAAGTTTATTTGATAAGATCACTTTCTCATTGTTATGATTTTATAAGATCTGTTTTAATCATAAATTTCAAATTATTAAATTGTTAATAAATATTATGTGTATTCAGAACTTTTCACACAATCAAAATACAAGAATTCTCAGTTTACAAGTTCCCACTGAATTAATTCTTAGGTTTTCAAGTTTTTTCTCATATTTGAATAATCAAAATAATCTAAAATATGAACATTAATTGCAATAAATAAGTGTTGAAAATTCATAGATAGCAATCCAAACCACATGCATATCTATACAATTTAATATAAACGGATTTGTAGCAAAAACTTCATTGTCTACTATGAAATCAGAAAAATCAAAATGAATGAATGAGTGGAATGAGAAGTGGAAATATCACATCCTTTGGTTTTATCAGCATATTATATAGATAATTTCCATTACTGGAATATGCTTAAGACAATAGTTCATCTACATTAAAGCTTATCTACTTATCTGAAGAATAAAAATCCTTTAACATTTATATGGCATAAATAAAATTATTATTATAATAATTTATTTAATTTTAAAACCTATATTTTTATTTCTATAGATAAATAAATCACTGTTTAATCATAAACTATTGATTTTCCTTGATCTTTACTTAATTTTATTGTGACTAAATTGAACTGCTGAGAACAGAACCCTTGATATAAATATCTAAGGGAAATTGATTTTTAGTTTAAGAATTCTTACTTTATGAGCTCATTCTGAGAATGAATTAAATTATAAAGTCAGGAATTATTTGTATAATATTTTTGAAAAGCAAAGAGTATCAATATATATATATATCAATATACATTAGGACTACATTTAATACAGGGGATATGTTCCAAAGAAACAAAGTGCAAAATGAAATAGCGTTAAACGAAGTCATCTTAACACGTAAATAATGGGATAGATGAAACAGGACAGTGAATAAAAAAATATGCGTACTATTTTTATTTTATTTTGTAACATGTATTACTATTGTATTACCTTAATCATAGACATTTTTTATTGCTAATATCAATTTGTATTCATAAATTATTCATGAAAATCAAAAATATTCAAGTAAATAATTTGTTTGGATGAGGAAGGTTCTTCTTCATTTGGCACTTTTTGTTTTTTGCTAAGAAGTCATCTAACGTCATTTGCCTTTTCCTCTTTCATTCGGCATATGTTCCAAAGAAACAAAGTGCAAAATGAAATAGCGTTAAACGAAGTCATCTTAACACGTAAATAATGGGATAGATGAAACAGGACAGTGAATAAAAAAATATGCGTACTATTTTTATTTTATTTTGTAACATGTATTACTATTGTATTACCTTAATCATAGACATTTTTTATTGCTAATATCAATTTGTATTCATAAATTATTCATGAAAATCAAAAATATTCAAGTAAATAATTTGTTTGGATGAGGAAGGTTCTTCTTCATTTGGCACTTTTTGTTTTTTGCTAAGAAGTCATCTAACGTCATTTGCCTTTTCCTCTTTCATTCGGCAAGCAATTGTCGATAGCGAGACATCACTTCCATGACACTTCGTCTTGCCTTTGACCTTTTATCAAAATTTGGATCATTTTGTATAAACTGATCATAATTTCGGTAAAAGTGGCTAAACTTGTTTCGACAAAAATATTGAGGAAAGAAAAACGTTCTAACTTCAAGGAACTATAGTTCAAAGTGGCAGCAGTCAGGTTAAAACAAAAATGGTAAAATTAATTTTATTACTGTAAAATAACTTTGATGACTGATCATAAATATGAATTATGATCACAGCAAATTTTCGTATGTACTGCACTGAAATCAAACGTTCTGCCAGAGGCCATAGAAACAATAAATTTGAGTGATTTTGGATTTATATGAATATAACGGTTTGAAAATCTGTGCCAAAGTAAATCAATAAAAAATATAGAATTAAAAAAAACAGCATTATATTGAAACAGTGTTAAACAGGGCAGTGTTAAGTAGTGTCTTACTGTATATATATATATCGCTCTCTCTCTCTCTGTGTGTGTGTGTGTGTGTGTGTGTGTGTGTGTGTGTGTGTGTGTGTGAGATGCCATGTGTAAGAAAGGTAGGTGTGTCTTTTGGTTCGTGTGTGAGATGTTTGGCCAGTAAGTCATGAAAACAGGTAAAATGTTTGTACCAGAAATTCTGGATGCCATCTACACCAGGAGCTTTTCAGTTGTGAGTGTACCTAATTGTGTTTGTGAGTTCTTCAATAGTAATGGTGGTATAGGGCATTTCTGGCACGTCTAATGTGCGTGTCTCCTCTTCTGTGATCCAGCTAGCTCTCTGGTTGTAACTGGCACTGCCCACAAGGCAGACCAGAAGCTAGTGAGTTTTTGTTGTGTTGGTATTTCACAGTTTTGTGTTTGTTTAGGCTCTTTAGTGTTTGTTTCTGTAGAATGTCTTTTCATTGTTTGTGAATAGTGTGTTATCTAGTTTATATGCTAAGCTGGTTTTGTATATTTTGAGGCATTGTGATTTTGCTGCAAGTTTCTGTTTTAGTGTGTCCATGTATTCTTTAATGTGTGTGTTTTAAGTTTTCTGAAAATCTTTCTAATTGATTTCATGAGTTTAGTGGATGTGTTGTTTTTTGTGTATTGGGTGAGTCTACCTACTTCTGTTCTGATTTCATTTATTTGTTTTTCAAGTCGTTTTTCCAGGCAGGTTTTATGTGATGTTTTGTGTTTGTGCCCATCTTATTTGGAAGTGTTTTTATGACCTAGGTGTGTAGTGACAGTGACAGCACCGACATAAATGTGTGTAGTTCCATGAGTGTTGTTTCTGTATTAATAAGTTTATGTAGAATGTGTGTGTTCATGCAATGTTGTGTGTATTGTTTAACTGTTGCGAGGTGTGTAGTTTAGGGATGCATGGACATTGCGTGGGATCTGTACCTGTGAATTTGGTTAATGTTTCCTGGAGTGTGTCAGTGAGTTTAGTTATTAGATCTGTATCAGTGTTGTTGATGGGCTGCATGTTATTGTCAGTGTATGTTATTTCTGGTGTCTGTTCCACTTCGTGTTCTATTTGTATGTGTGAATCAGTTTCATTTTGTGATATTTGTCGTGCTACCTGAGTTTTAATTCTTTGTAATGTACTGTGTGGTATTAGGTTTCTGTGGATGATGGTTCTTCTTTGATCTGCTATGCATTGTTCTGTAACTGTGATGTTTGGGTATCTGCATTTGAATTTGTCATAGAGTTCCCTTCTGTACCCTGTAGTGTCAGTTTCTAATTTTGTATTTGTGTAGTAAGTACGCATGATGAATTCATTCATGTCAGTTGTCCATTTCATTCGTTGGCGTGGTTTTCCAGCCTTGGTGGTCTCTGGTTGAGTTTCCAGGGAAACACTTTGGCTGGTTGGGCTCTGATGTGGTGACCCGTTCCCTACTGTGGGTATTTGTATTGCAGTAGCCTGACTTGGGTTGGTGCTACTTTCGCCACCAGTGACCAAGGGAGACTGTAGTAAACTTTCTGAATGTGAGCCTCTGCCTAACTCACAGACGCGGACCTTGTTAACCCAGGCGACGTCCGAGCTGGTGTGCTTTCGTTTTCTGCTTTGTATCATAGTAAACTAGAAAAAACACCACCGAGGTGGGGACACCTGCTAGCATTTAGTTGAGCATAGTGGAATAGCTTTCTAGCCCAGGGTGACCCTACCAGAAAAGGATTTCTGACTTGCATCCGCCCACTTACACCCCTCTGCCACTTTGAGGCAGCTTAGCAGGATTCAGGAGGGGTTATTATTATTATTATTATTATTATTGCTATATCAATCAATAAAGATATTTTGGCATTTTTTTAAATTGCACTTTAAATAATATAGAGCAGAAAGTTCTTGAGAAGGAAGTAAGAATTGTATTTGTTGAGCATTCACCTAGATAAAATAAGAATCAAATAAAATCAATATCATCAAATGTTTTACTGTTAGTGCAATGCTGTAAAACAATATGATTTCAGTGGAACCTCAAAAGTAGTGTAAAAACATTACTGAAATAATAGAAATTTCCCTCATGATTAGTGTTGTTTATTTTGTTTTCTATATCAATTTTAAAATAGGAAGTATGGAATAAATTTTCAGATATGATGTGAATGAATTAAGGAATCAGTAAGCAAAGTTGAAAAAACCTTAAATGTTAAGTTTTTAAAAAAATTTGTTCAACTTTGTCTAAAGTTTCAGTTATAACACAGATCCCATCAATTTGCAGAAATTATAATAGATTGTTATACTCTACTTATTGTCCTCAACATCTTGAAAAATTTCATCAAGATCTGAAATGGCAATTTCTATATGGAAGTGCAGAATATTCCTTTGAAATTATAAATTTATAAAAGATTTTCAGCAGTTTAATTAATGAGATAATTTTCAAATCCAAATAAGTTTAAGCATAATTAGGCAAGTAAAAATTAAGATTTAATCAATATGCTTTCAATTTTTTTTAAAATATCTCAATTATTCAATCATTATTCACATCATAATTATTCTGAAGATTAAACAAAGATTTGTGCAACATCAAGAATAATTAATTATAATGGCTGAAAATGATTTTTAGATGAAGCAAAACTATTATTTGCTGGTTTGTTTTTTTTCTTTCTAACTACTTCAGTCCAGTTTGGATTTGAAGGATAAACAGGAGTAATAATGCTAAGTATTTTTATGACTACATTTTTTCTTTTGCCATTAAATTTTAAACTTATGATAACATTTCAATGAAAAAATATTACAAATGAATATAATAATTTGATATAAAAATGAAAAAAATTAGCCGAATTTAAATTTATATTGTGATAAATGATCTGTTGTTATAAAAATAAAAAGAAATTCTCTGAATGGCACCAGTGTTTCGTGTAAAGAATCAAAAGATTTGTAGCTTAAATATCATAAAAAATTTTTATTTCAAGAAATTACAAAATAACTTAATTGCACAATCCATAATTTTTTAATAACTGAAAAATTTTTTTATATTTCTGGTATTTCCTTGAAAATTATAATTTTATTAGAAATTTTTGCTGTATATATTAAGTTGAAAAGAATTTTTAATTATATATAGTGCATCCTCATTTAACATTGCCTCACTTATAATGTCATTTCTATTATGGTACCAACAAGAATTAAATTAATTAATTAAAACATTAAAATTTTTAAGACTGAAATGAAATGAAGTCCTGTTTTCTTACATTTGTGATTGGGACACCCAAACCTGGCTCATCCATTGACTTGATGTTTGACTCTGGAGTCAGCAATGACAGCAGTGATCAAGTTGCCTAGCTTATTGATGGGTGCCCTAGTCATCCTGTCCATGGTTAGGCAATCCATAAAATTTACAAGAATGATAATTAGTAAAAATTTGACTGAATAGTCTTCAACCATACTCTAGAACTTTGTTAGTAATAAATACAAAGACAGTATCAAAAACATTCACAATTGTTATAAAGATGATTATGAAGACACATACAAGATGACGATAGGAAAATTCCAATGAAGATGCTGGTGAATTCTGGTGAAATGATAATTCTGCCTGAATTGATGATCAATGGTTTTATATACACATGAATCCAGGCTAAGGCCAATCCATGATTATAGATTATACAATGTCTCACTGAAAAAGAAATGAATTTATATAGTTACATGCCAAAACCTGTGATAGCCAGATATTGCACTGTTTTTGCCTCTGTCTGCCATCTTGTTTTTAATATTCAGCAAGAATCAATGGTCAGTTCAAAGATGAGGTGAAGCGTGACTTCAGGTAACTTGTTAGTGATGAAAAATAATGTAATTTTTATTGTTAAATAAATTTTCCTAAATATGTTAGTTGTTAATTATTATTTGTGATATCAAAAATAGTTGAATTTTCATAAAATGAAGATTCAGCTATTTTTGACAAAAGTGGAAACTTATAATTATAAAATATAAGATAACCATATTTTATATGAGCACTAACTGAAATATATATTATCTAAATCTGTACTACAGAGCTGTATATTAATTAAATATATAGTCCTACAGCACATTCAACTGGATTGACTGGGTGCAAATACTTTGGCTTTCAATTCAGGAGACCTGAGATTAAATTAAAAAATCTTGGAAAATTTATATGCTAGGTCAAAGAAGTTTTTTGTTCAGCAATAATGTAGCAATTTTCAGGATCCTAACTTCAATGTTAAATGAGAATTCACTGTATTAGATGATTTAAAGAGTCCATGACTTGATAGTGAAAAATGTTATTTTTCTATAAATTTTGTATATTAATAAGCTACGTTAGATAAATTTTGTAATTTTTTAAAACATTTATATAGATTTTTAAGAAACTATAAATATTTGAAATGATATACTGAAAAACTTCTTACTTTAGATATTAAATAAAAGTAAACAATAAGCTAAATAAGTAACATAAATTGTTTATTCAAAAACGTTTTTGGCTATCCTTGTAGCCTGCGGACTACATGGATAGCTGAAAACGTTTTTGAATAAACGATTTAAATTATATATAATACAAACCTTCAAGGGAACATTAATCCAAATGAACCTAATTATCATGCCTTATTTTTAACCCTTGAAATCGTAACAAAAATTTTAATGATTTGAACAATTTAAACTAATTTTAGCACCATCGCATAATTAAATTATTTAATACTTTGTTAAATTAATGAGTGGCGCCATCTATTATTTAATAATTAAACTAGAATTTTTAATTAATTTATCTGGAGAAAAAATCTGCCTCGGCCTGGGATCGAACTGGGGATCTTTGGACTACTGTTCCAATGTCTTACCGCTAGATTCATTAATTTAATCCGCTTGTTGGCCTCAGTGGTCTAGCGGTAAGACATTGGAACGGTAGTCCAAAGGTCCATAGTTCGATCCCGGGCTGAGGCAGATTTTTTCTCCAGATAAATTAATTAAAAATTTTAGTTTATTTATTAAATAATAGATGGCGCAAAAATTAAGTGCTAATTTAAATTAATTAATTATGAACAATTTAAATTAATTATTAAATTAAATTAATTATTTTTAATTTAAATTTAAATTAATTAATTTAAATTGTTCAAATCATTAAAATTTCCGTTACGATTTCAAGGATTAAAATAAGGCATGATAATTAGGTTCATTTTGATTTATATTACTTATTTGGTTTATTGTTTACTTTTATTTAATATTTGTAATGGAACTATATAAGTTATATTTGTTAATATTTTGATTCAAATATTGTTATCAATTGAAAAGAGTCAGAAGGCTGAAATATTATTGTAATAAATAGTTTTTCTACAAATTGCTTTCTTATATGCTTGTTGTGTATTGTTTTTGAACTTATAAAGTAGAATAGTAAGAATTTATTATATTGTTTCAATATTTTTCTTTTTGAAATTACTTTTATTTTTCAATATAATTTCTTCGAATTTCAACACACCTTGTCCAGTGAGGCTGAAATGTCATATCCTGAAACTGCAATTTCTCAAATTCCTTAAAATAGCTGTTTATTGCCACTTTTAGCTCAACATCTAAGTAAAAATCATCTGCTACCAAGGAATTTTTTCAGATTTGAGAATAAATGAAAGTCAGCTGGAGTTAAATCAGGCAAATAAGTTGAGTGGAGCAGAAAATTGTAAATCATTTCTGTAATTTTTGCCATAGAAATGACATTTGTATGGGCACAATCATTATTATGATGGAAAAAGATCTTTTTCTTTATGATGGCAGAGAATCGCTATTCTTCCATTGTTTTGACTGCTGTTTTTCTGGTGCATGGTAATGAACCCAAGTTTTATTGATTACAAATCAATAGATAAAATCAGTCATATCCTCTATAAAATGATCCAAATACTCTTGAGGAATTTGCATTTGAGTGCATTCTTGATCAGTTGTTATCAAACAAGGCATCTGTTTTTGCAGATAGCTTTTTCATACCAATTTTTTCAATTAAAATATGAAATATCTGTTCATCTGATATGTCCATAGTCTTAACAATTACACATATCTTTAATTGATGATCTTCCAAAACAATATTATGAACTTTATTGATAATTTCTGGTGGTGGTATACTTTTTGGCATCTTCTACATCCTATTTTTTTACAATTATAAATGATGATGAAAATGTGTTGAATGATGACTATTATTCAACATATTTTTCATCTATTAAAAATATTGGTGTCATTTAAAAAATTCTGGTGATCTAGTGGTTAGGTTAAATAATTTGAACTAATGTTTGGAATTATTAAAATTCTATTGAAAGCAAGGCTATTTTAGACAGAATTAGGGTTTATTTGGATATTATCACTTGAGTTTTTCAAATTTGAAGCTTCAAATCAAATTAATAGAAAAATTAGAGTAGTTTGTAATTAGCAGAATTGGCAGGAAAACCATTGTTTTTCTTCTTTTCTTTCTTCTTCCTCTCCATTGATATCTTTGCATCTAGTATTGTTCAAGTATTTGGAATATAGGTGTTTTTTAGATTATTTAAAGACATCTGAAAATTTTAGTTGATTTAAGTAAAATTAAAAGGAAAACAAGGTTCTTTAAATGTAAACATTTCTAAAATTTATATTGCTTAATTGATTTTGATCACATTTGGTATATAGATGTTTCTTATAATTCTTCAGAATACTTAAAAATTTCAATATAAGCCGACTAAGCATGAAGAATATATAACTATTCCCTGATTTATACAAATAATTGGGACAAATGCTTTTTACTTAACTTTTTATCATTTAGGGATTTTTAAGTCAGAAAAATAATTTTTTAATAAAAATTCTGATTCAAAAACTTTAGGAACTCTGTGGGTTATAGTAATAACACACACGTAATATTATAGTACCACATTCTTTCTCGACTAAAAAGAGGCAATGACACATAGTATAATATCATACCAGTAATATATACTTAAGATCAACAGATAATATATAAAACATAAATAAATCAATTAATATGAAATTTTAATAATTTAAACTAATATGTTTGAGCTTGTAACCTGAAAATATAATAGATGTTTATTCTCTATATTTGAAAAATATAAAAAAAATTTACAGAAAATATTTAACATAAAGTCAAATTTGTATGTTGAGTATTATGTAAATTGAGGAGAGTCTATATTTAATGTACTTACTGCATTTGTCAAAATTTTGCAACTGTATAAAACTAACTTCATGAGCAATGATTACTCCAGATGTGTAAATCATAATTTGAACAATTATGATATCTTGTTATTCTGTTTGAATATGCTAAATATAACCAATGTAACTGTTTAAAAAAATAAATTATTTTTTTCAAATTTATTATTTTTTATTATGATAATTATGTTAATAAATCTATAATTAATTTTTAACAAGTAGAATTAAAAACATCAATATAATAGATTTTGACTTTGTTTTGAAAGATTCATTGATGCATAAGTCTGTTTTTTTAATGAATTTCCAATGAAAAATTATATTCAACAATTTACGTTTTTGCTGAAATATCACTTAGGGTCTTAAATTTTCTTATCTATGCTTAAAGTATGGACAAATTTATTTCAGTTTCAACTGCATAAATTTCATTTGGCCATTCCATTTTCTAATGCACTTAATCATGTATATCAAATTTAAACATTATTGGACTTATGCTGTTTTTGATTTATGTAGAAATTTTTTAGATGAATTAACTATGTAAGTCAGGGACCTACTGTACTATCTTCCAGAAAAGCTGAATTTATTTTTGCCAATAGTTTAACATAATGAAGATTTTTAATATTTAATGGCTAGAAGAAGGCTATATATATTATATATGTATTTTTTTGAATTATTATGTAGTTTTAATGTATACAGTCCTCAACTTATGAAATTTGATTTAAAAAATCCTGAACTATCCAGTGTAAGTTGGAAATGTCAAAATTTACGAATTTCTTACTATTAATGTTACTAGGACACTATATATTATGTTAATAAACACAAAATTAAAAGAATCAGATACAAAATAAGATACTTTTCATATATCAGACCATTGGGTGAGGGAATCAAACCAAGGTCAATTGCATTGATCAAGCAGAATTTATTGATGACATTGCTGCTATTAGTATGAGTTATTTATAAGTTGAGGACTACATATGCTTATATTTAGTTTCAAAAAGTAGGTGCATATATCATCAGTTTGATTTATTAAACCATGTTTAATTTAGTAAAATTTTTTTATTCTTGAAATTTAAATCTTATGGATTTAGATATAGATTTTCTTTAGTTTTATTATTGAATGAAAAGATTTTTTTATAACTATTTTGTTTACAAAGGAGTAAGAGATTTATTTGGAGAAAATTATTGTTGATTAGAATAATTATAGAAAATTCATTTAATTAGGATGATTCGTATTGTTAGGTATGCTAGATATATTGTGTCACACACTAACTAAATATGATTAAAAATAATAATCTTAAGCTGATATTTTATGGATTATTTTAAGCATAATTAGTAGTTTAATTTTATTAGAAGTTAAAGGAAAAACTTAATAATTGCAGAAAAAATATTTATTTTTATTTATAAAATCATTTAAATCTTTTGTATCAAATATTAAATTTTCATGGATGACTTCTAGTTATATAGATGTCAATGGTTAAATAATTTGTTTTATATTAAATTGATATGTCATTAAATAAAAATGAAAATGATTAAGAACTTTATTAGCATAGTAATTTTTAAAACTTTCTCAATAAAATGATTCTATGGTAATTAATAAAATCTATATAATTAATCTATGTTAATATTTTTATTTTATTAAATTTTTGAGAATCAATTTTATTTTATTTTGAGAATCATTATTCCTGTCTAAATTATAAGTTTAGTTAAATTTTTTCATTAAAAAGTTTTTTCTAGATGAATAAAAATTTCAACCAGTTTCTGTATCAGTTCAAACATAAATTCAAACTAATTTCCACTTCAAAATCATAAAAACATGCTAAAATTTAATCAGATGCCAGAGAATTTCAATAATATATTTTCTCCAATGCATGAGCTATTTAATTATAATAAAATGTTAATATAATTACAATAAACAATACTTAATACTCTACAACAACTTAATACTAATACAATATTTTTGCATGGGTCAGGGGTGGTCAATAGGTTGATCACGGGACAATTTGTAGTCGATCTTCATAAGTTATCGGACGACTTTCTTACTGCATAGTGCCTTCTCTAGATAACTAAAGTCAAAATTTCACTTTATTGCTGAGTATGATCCAAAACAGAATAGCCAGTAGCAGCAGAGCATTTAGACAAAATTCTAAAATTGCCGACGATGCCAATATGACACCTTTGAATTGACAGTTGTGAGAGTTTGAAGTGAATTATTGTGTTTGAGATTTACGAGTAAAGTAAAAGGAAAAAACTGTTGCCGCTGCCGGATATCTCGTTTTGGGCTAATGTCATTTTGGAATATGTGGTTTTGGGCTCCTATCTCTACTCTTACCATCAAACGAAGAATTTCAAAGGTAGATTGCAAACTCATTGTTAATATATAAAATCAATCTTAATGACAAACAAGTTGGCCACCCCTGGTCTATTGTATTAAGTTTGTTTATCTATTATTGGATTTAACAGATCTTCAAAGTTTGAATTTATATAATAGAGCTTTTATCTATCTTTTTATATAATGTTTTATCCAATTGCTATAAATGCCATTTGTTAAAGTTGGTCAGAAGAAGTTTGTCTATCCTATCCCTAAAAGTGATTATTATTAAAGTATAGGTAATTTCTTTTCATTAAGATAGCATTACTTAAAAACATAGAGTTACTACTTCAATAATGTTACTTTATATGATCTTTTAATGAATTTAAATGATACTAAATTCTATAGAAACAAAGTTGTTGATGTTTAATGATGATGTTTCATCTTCATAGAATTCATTGATCATTTGAATATTGATTTATGAGTATCTATTTAAGAAATAAACTTTTATTTAATTTTTTGCTTCAAAATTTTATTCTTTCCTCAGTTTAAATTGATTTAATTATTCTTAATAACACATTGCTTAATTAGCTTAAAAGTGCTTTAATTTTTATGAATGCAAAAATTTTTATGAATCATATTATACAGCAAATGTTAAATATTTATACTAGATCATTCATACATACATGAATGATGATATTCCAGTTTTGAAGTTTGAATGTATATTATTTTTCAATGCTATTACCATTTTAAGAATGCATATAAAATTATTTTCATTTTTAACTTTAAACATTAGTATAATGTAGTCAGTAACATTCCTTCATATAAACATATTACAAATTTTTTACTCTTGAAATAATTTAAAAAATTTCCTTTAAATTCAATTTTTGTGTTTTAATGTTAGATCATGTCATGTTAGCTCATTTATTCATTTTGAAATGTCGTAAACTAAAGGTAAACTCTACCAAAATAGATTTAAACAGACATTATCAATAAAACAAAATTACTTGGTGGTCATATGAAGAATAATAATTATTTTATATGAAACATTTTTGGAAATCTTGAAATATTTTCACTTAAAACATAATTTTGTTGTTTTAATTCATTAAATATATACAGGTATCCCTCCTATAACACATTCTCCTACAACACAGTTTCGTTCTAATATGATTTGAAAATTGTGGAAACCCTCATATAACTCGGTACTTCTACAACATGGTTTTTGCTTAAGACATTTTGAAAATTGTGTTTACTCTTCTACAACAACATTTTCATTAATTTTTGTAAATCCATATTACATACACACAATACACACACAAAATGCAATCATCAGGGAAATACTTTGCTAAAATTAGTCATAAACGCAATTTCGTTAGTTTACCGTGAGAGGACGATATGCAGTCTATTTTCGATTTCAATTGAAATTGAATTAATTTTATGATAGTGTTAATTGTTGCCCTTTGAGTATTTTGTGTTTCTAGCATAAAGTTCTTGGATAGAAAGTTTTTATTCTTTAATAGAAAAATGTGAGAGAGAAAAAAAAAATTTTATTCATAAATTTTTTTTTTGGTTATATGCTAAGGAACAATTGTTTTCCAGTGAGTTAGATTACAGATTTTGTAAAGAGAGCAGAAGATACACAAACTTTAAATGTGGGAAAAAGTTTGGAAAATGAAGTTGATATTGTTAAAAAGAAAAAATGTTCTCATTTTTAATGAACAGTGATAAAGAAGATATAATTATTAAATGAATGTTATATAGGCTGTATAGTTTTTCTTTCTTTTTGTTTGATATATATTATTTTTTTTAGGGTCTTACGTATATATTTTTTCTTTCTTTATGTTTGGTGTTATTAATATTCCTAATAAAAATTAAGTTTCTTATGTGGAATTGAAGAAAGTTATTTATTTTTCATTGGGTTTGGAACATCTCTCTCCTTTTTATATTGGCTCTGAGTCTCATATAACACAGTTTCACACAACACGTTGTTTTTCAGGAACCTATCTACCATGTTATAGGAGGGATATCTATACATACATAAGAGGGATTTTTGGATTAAAAAATGAATATAAATAGAGATGTGTGAAAAACAAATTTTTGAGTTGAATTTGAATCAAACTTTAGTTTTCAAATTAAGCTTGAGTTTTACCTTTAATAATGATAAAAGTTGAATTTATATAACAGCTCTTCACAATACAAGAAAAGTCACCAGTATTTGAGTCTGTTTCTATATTTTTATATAAAATTTAATAAATTTAATTTACTAATAAATTTATACTTTTTCATGATTTTAAGTTATCATTAACAATATAGCATTTTAATAGTAAGTATTGAATAGATAAAAAGTATTTTACTTATCAATACCTATAATTTTGATAATTTAAAATAAAATAACTAAAAAACCTTTTTGACTCAAATATTTTTAATTTTTATTAAGTATAACGAACAGTAATAAAATAATATATTTTTTCATAATAGTAAACTCTTTTATAAGTGCAACTGGTGAAATATTTAGTTATAGAAAAAGGAAATTTTCCAGTAGTAACAACTTTAATGTGTCAGATTATAAAGTATTAAATTTTAGAAAGTGCTGGATTACATGAATAAACTACAAATTGAACTTTTCAAGCTGAGTCAAGTTTTATTTTGAAACTAGACTTCATTCGAGTTTGGAACATTTCACACATCTCTAATTATAAGAATTATATTTAGTTGAATATGGAAATATAAAAAGAGAAAATATAATATTTATCCTGATTAAAAAAAATTATAAAAATTAAATTAAATAAAAATAATAATAGAGGTGAGTAAAAAATTAGATAAAATGAAGACACAAATACACAAATAAATTAATCAAAAGTCAAAAAATAATCATAAAAAATAACAAATGTTATATGTTTTAATTTGACTCATTCAAATAAAAATATTTTATAATCATAAACTATCAAGTTCTGCTGCCTCTGAGAAAATGTGCTTGTGGATTCCTTGTAAAAATATTTTATTTTTAACTTTAAATATATTTCATTCTCCATTGTGCATTATTCATGAAAATATTTTTATAATGTAATTTCATGAAAGAGAATTTTACTAAATATAATTTTGAAATATTGCCTAGTAATGTATTTGATAGTAAATAATAGCAATGATTTTGTATTTACTTACTAATGTTTGGATTTATTTACTGTTTTAATATGAAAAAAGTATAGATTTTAATCTTTTATAAAATATTATTTAAAGCAAAACAAATTAATTTTTTAAATTCACCACTGATATTTTATCATTCAAAAATATTTATTTTGAATTATAAATTAATAGCTTTAACAAAGTTAACAGTAAACTTTTTATTAAGAAAATGTTATTTTGGATTTGAAAGTAAAGATTGAAAGTTTCTAATAAAGTTAATTTAATGTATTTGCTAGTATATTTGCACTATTAATTCAATTTATAATTGTTGATATTCATTTAAAATATTTCATAAGTGTAATTAATTAAAAATAATATAAAAGTTGAGAAATAAAAAGTTTAATATTCTGCAGTAAAGATAGAATTATTTTTATTGTCATGTTCTAATATAATTGAAAAATTTTTCTGCATATCTTTTTTATTTCTTGCAAACATTAAAAAAAATTTCAAAAATATATTTAGATTTCTAATATCATTTTAGAAAATCCTTATTTATAATACTGTACTGACAAATCTTTGTTCTTTTCAATCAGAATAGCTTTTTGCTGGTAACCAATACAGTTCTTGAAATGTATAATAAAAATTAAGAATTATTAAATTAATGTATGATAAAATAAAAACACTATAGTAAAAATATGTATGCTTCATTATTTCTCCTGTTTGTAACTTAACTTAAAAACAAGTCAAAACATAGGATTGAACAAAAACTTTATTTTGTAACATTTTTAGTTAATCAAATAATCACCATCAGCATGCATCAACAGAATATTGGAACAATCTAATATGTTCCTTATAGAACTGTTTTTTAGAAATTTAAATATAATTTCTTGTTTTTTTTTTAATTTAAATATAACTTTACACTTATTAATTATATTAAGTACTTACAATGTTTGCATGCTTTTAAATATTAAGCAAATACATTGAATTATTTTAAATTATTTTAATATTTATAAAATTTATTTATTAATTTCATTCTGATTTTAGGAGATGTGCTCAAACTTTGAATTCTGGATGAAATGGTATGGTAAAACTTATGGAGAATTTAAACTTATCAAAGGTGATTTCTTGGCTGAAGAACACAGAGAAATTGTTATGAGTTCCTCGTAAGATTATTTATAAATACTTCAACTACTGAAAAGTATTATATTAATTTTGATAAAATAATGTTATATTATAGGATTGTTTTTGTCAACAATTTTGCCTTTGGGCCTACAGTTGATCATATGGTAAGATATTTTAAAATACATTAGAAATAATTCATTTGATTTCAAATTCATTAATTAAAATTTTAATATATAATTCAGCATTTTTAATTTTTGTCGAATGTTTGAAAAAAGTCAAGTTTTGTTTTAAAAGTAGAATTAAAATTAGGTTTCACATTATTTGAAACTTACTGTCAAAATAAAATTAAAGTTTATCATCATATAAGTATCTTACCAAAAAACTTTATCTATTTATAATTTAATGTATATA